>BQNB010179720.1:0-12746 GCA_026074375.1 Tanacetum coccineum | reverse complement strand
ATGCTTAGCAGTATTAACAAAAGCAAAACTAGGTTGTTCCTGTTCTTTTGAAGTTGTAGTCACACAATCATCATCACTATCTAACTCATACTCCTCAATGATAGAGCATCAGACCAGACTTTAGGTTGACTTACTACTTTGGGTTCATTGACAACTGGTTCAAGCATAGATTCAAGTGTTTCTTTACTAGAATTGGATTCACAAGAATTAAAGTCACTGCTCCTAGCATTAGATTCACTAGGTTTAGATTGCTTTTGACCATATGTAAATTGTGATTCGTTAATTTCTTTATCAGGTCCAGAAGGGATGTAGATCCTTGTCATTGGAGGGGAACTACACGCATCCCCTCTGCAAGCTCCGATACCACTTGTAGATCCTAATTCAATATAGATCTTTCTAGCTTGTTAAGGGTTGTAGCCAATATGGATAGTTCCACACTAACTACATGAGAAACAATGACTATGAACACTATAAGTTATGCGGAAACTAACTTATAATGCTAAGAAGAACAATGAATATTAATAATTAAACTTTTGTATTGATCTGCTAAAATGATTACAAATTACTAACTATGAGATTGCTTTTTTTTTATAACTAAACTTTTGTATTGATCTGCTAAAATGATTACAGATTACAAACTATGAGATTGCTTTATTTGGTGAGAGATTGATATTCTCTAATGTCGTAGGGTTCCTTTTATACACCAAGGATAAACCCTAACATACTTACAAAACGCATAGAAGATAATGCATATCTTTTCCTAAAATAGCTCATGCATGTCTCTTAAACGGTACTAACTATTTTGTACTGGCGGTACAAACTAATACTAACGGTACAAACTATAACTGTCTGTACTTTCTATTACAACTAGCGGTACTAAGTCAGGAAAGCATAATTCCCAACAGTTATCGAAATCCTTTTTATCTCAAACAAGCTCAACAGAAATAATAGAGTTTGTATAATGGCAAAGTTCTATTAGAAAAGCATGATCCTCTGACTGTGTATGATTCAGAGGAGACACTGGAACTCGCTCAAGAGAGTCGCTTAAAAATTAAACAATCGAACAAAGAAATAAAACCAACAAATTATACAAAGATTAATCATCTTTTCGGGGTTTTTGTTTCTCAAACGGCCAAGTCACGTGAAGAGTTTTATCTTTCAAATACTTCAAAATGGCCAAATGTTTCTAAATCATTTTCAATACCAAATGAAGAATTTTTGGATGATACTACAGCAAGTGTTGCACGAAAATTTCTAAATGAGGTAAAAAGCACCATTGTGACTCTTCAACGTGTTGTCAAACAAAAAATGACTTTGGATATACACAATTGGTCGTCTTCTGTTCACCAAAAGGTTCACAAAATTGTAAAGGATGAAATTTTCCTTATCATTAACCAAGTGACCTAGAGTATCAATAAATTTCGAATACAATTTTGAAAAAAGCAGTCGATTTGCTCGAGACTTTCAAATCTATTGCAAACGAAGCTTGCGTGATCTCTTGCCAAACACAAGGCTTTGATTGGAAATCGAGCATGTCTTGAGAGCAATTGTAGTCAAGAGATTATGTTAATGTGCAAAGTACCTATGTTATAGATTACATTCAAATCTCCAAAACTGTGTTTGACCGTACGAAAAGAACGATTTGACAAATTGTATCAGTAAAAAGGGACATGAATATGCTAAGCTTTGGAATGATGGTACAAAAAAGTGTGAAGAATACAAATATGACAAATTTCGTACGATTAAAGCTTCTATAATGACATGCAACAAAAGAATCACGACGGTTGCAGTCAGTTGGGAGATCAAAAGGGTTAAAAAGTTAAGGATTACTCCTGGTATCAAATACCCTTGATTCTTTGTCTTAGAAACTTGAAAAATTGAGAACGTAGAATTAGAGTTTCAGGTTTGGAATTATGAAAAAGAAAATGCCCATTTTAAGACTACATACAAAAACCTGTTTGACTCTATCTCAGTGACACGTGCTTAATCTAAAACAATAATTGACTCTTTACAAAATACATTACATGACAGATGTATGAAAATGCTAAGGGATACCACAAAAGGTATGAGTGCGAATACTAAGTTTGCAAATCAATCAATCTTGGGGAGACCGTTTTTGCAACCAATCAGAAATAATTTTGTTGTGAGACAACCAAATGCATTCCCATCTGAACGTCCAAAATTTTCAAACAATCGGGTTCCTCAAAATATTGATAAGACAAATGATTTGCCAAAACTAGTCACTTCAAACTCGGTACCTATCACAAAAGAATTAAGAGTTATGAAAAATGACAATATGATTGCCCCTGGAATGTTTAGGATTAATCCCCGTAAGACTTCTAGGGAGGACAAATTTGTGCCTATCAACAACGTTAGAGCAAGCGTTAGGAAAAATCTAATCACTATTTCACAGCCTCATGCCATCCCTAAGAAACATGTAAATTCTGACTCAAATGGCTTATCTTCTACAGGAGTAGACAACACTGCTAGTACTAGAAGGCCACAACCTAGGAGCAATACAAAGAATGATAGGGTCCCTTCTGTGACTAAGAGTAGGTGTATTAAGAATAAAGAGGTTGAAGTAGAAGAACACCATAGGAATTTATTGCTTTCTAAGAACAAGAAACATATGTCATTTGAATGTAATAACGTTAAGCTTGCTATTCAAAATGATAACTCTGAAGTTGTTTGTGCTATTTGTAAGCAATGTTTAATTAATGCTAATCATGATGTATATGTGCTTAAATATGTGAATGGCATGAATTTTCATAGAAATAATCAAAAGGCTAATGTTTCAAACACTAAAAATCAAAAGAAACAAAAGCCACAGGTTTGGAAACCTACGAAGCTAGGGCTCAAAGAAAGACTTGCTTCACCTAAACCTAGGAAACCTAGATTCTGCCTTAGGTGGTCACCAATTGGAAGAATTCTTGACTTTAAAGGAAAAATAACATCATCTAGTGAGCCTAGGCATTAGTCTGACTGCTCAAATAGTAATAATGCATGTACTTCTAACCCTCACAAATCCATAAATAAACGGTTTCCAAATTCCACTTTGTTTCTTGGCAGGTTATCTAAATTTGTTTATGGTGCGTCGACTCGGGTTGTTCCAAGCATATGACTGGGAATATCAAGCTTCTCATCAATTTTGTCTGGAAGTTTATGGGAACTGTCCGCTTTGGAAATGATCATGTTGCTTCAATTCTGGGTTATGGTGATCTCCAATAGGGAAATATATTGATCACCAGGGTTTATTTTGTTGAGGGCTTAGGGCACAACCTATTCTCGATTGGGAAGTTTTATGATTCCGAGTTGGAGATCGCTTTTAGAAAAAATACATGTTTCGTTAGAAACCTAGAAGCAGTTGATCTGTTGAAAGGAAATCGCACAACCAACCTTTACACCATCAATCTCCATGAAATAGCCTCTGCATCTCCAATTTGCCTCATGGCTCGTGCTACTTCTACCAAGTCTTGGTTATGGCATCAACGTGTATCCCACCTCAACTTTGATACCATAAAGACCTTGCTAAAAACAATTTTGTCACTGGTCTTCCAAAATTCAGATACCCTAAAGAACATCTTTGTCCATCCTGTGAGCAAGGAAAGAGCAAAAAGGCATCTCACCCGCCCAAACCTGTTTCAAATTCTAAGCAGTGGTTACACCTTCTTCATATGGATTTGTGTGGTCCAATGAGAGTCGAAAGCATAAATGGAAAGCGGTATGTTCTAGTGATAGTAGATGATTACTCCCGTTACACATGGGTACACTTTCTCAGATCTAAAGATGAAGCACCAGAAGAAATTAAAACTTTCCTAAAGAAAATCATAATTCTTCTGCAAGCTCTAGTCATCATCTTAAGAACTGACAATGGCACCGAATTCAAGAATCAAGTGCTTCAAGAATACTTCATTAGTGTCGGCATCACTCACCAAACATCTTCTGTTAGAACACCTCAACAGAATGGGGTCGTGGAACGAAGAAACCAGACGTTAGTGGAGGCTGCTAGAACAATGTTGATTTTCTCTCATGCGCCGTTATTCTTATGGGCTGAAGCAATTGCTACTCCGTGCTACACTCAAAATCGCTCCACCATTCATCGCCGCTTTAACAAGACACCATACGAGCTCCTTAACGGCATAAAACTGGATATCTCCTTTCTTCATGTGTTCGGGGCTCTCTGTTATCCCAAGAATGATCGTGAAGATATTGGGAAGCTTGGTGCAAAAGGTGATATTGGCTTCTTCATTAGTTATTTGGCTAATTCCTGTGCTTATAGAGTCTACAACCGTCAGACAAAGAAAATCATGGAGACCATGAATGTGACATTTGATGAGCTTTCGGCAATGGCTTTTGAAGAAAGCAGTTCAAAACTTGGGCTTTAAGGCATGACTTCTAGACAAATCAGTTCAGGACTCGATCTTACCTATGCTCCGTCAATAATAACAACTCAAAAACCAACTGAACGTGAATTGGATTTACTTTTAGAAGCTATGCATGATGATTATCTTAGTCTTCAATTGTCTGCTGCTACAAGAACTACACTGGCTGCTCCTGCACCGCAGGTTCTTCAAACTCCAACTGCATCTACGACAATAGCAAACACCGGACTGACTCCAACAAACTCATCTTCTTAAGCTACAAATATTCCAATCACTTCACAGGATGTTGACGAGCTCGAAACACAACACCAACATGTTCAGCAATAAGATAATGAAGCTTCACTCTAACCCGCATCAGTTGCTGATAATATTCCAAATGCTATGCTCAATGGACATTTGTTTTTCAATCCTTTTGCTACTCCATCTACAAGTGCAGCTAAATCATCATCTTCACAATATGTGGATCCATCGAACATGCATACGTTTTACCAACCATACCCTCATGAATATCAATGGACTAAGGACCACCCTCTTGAACAAGTGATAGGAGAACCCTCATGACCAGTAATGACAAGGAATCAACTTTGATCAGATGGTGACATGTGTATGTATGCATTAACTGTGAGCACTATGGAACTAAGAAATGTACAAAGAGGCTATGACCGACCCTGCATGGATTGAATCAATGCAAGAAGAGCTTCTCCAATTTAAAAGGCTTAATGTATGGGTGTTAGTTCCTCCTCCAGATAACATAAAACCCCTCACTTTGAAATGGTTATTCAAGAACAAGCATGATGAAGAGAACACGATCATTCAAAACAAGACTTGCCTGGTTGTGAGAGGGTACCGCCAAGAGGAAGGAGTAGATTTCGAAGAATCATTCGCTTTGGTTGCTAGAATGGAATCTATCAGGATATTTTTGGCATACGCTACACACAAATCGTTCACTGTGTTTCAAATGGACGTGAAAACTGCTTTCTTGCATGGTACGTTAAAAGAAGACGTGTACGTGTGTCAACCTGAAGGCTTCATTGATGCTGATCATCCAAGCCATGTCTACAAGCTTAAAAAGGCATTATATGGGCTAAAGTAAGCACCAAGGGAATGGTAGGATGAATTATCAACGTTTCTCCTACAAAATCACTTCTTCAAAGGCACAATTGATCCAACGCTGTTTATAAGATGTTTCAACGATGACATCTTAGTGGTACAGGTCTATGTAGATGATATTATCTTTGGTTCTACACACCCTAGATATTCCTAACTATTTTTTGACCTTATGAAAAGCCGCTTCGCAATGTCGATGATGGGAGAAATGATGTTTTTTCTTGGTTTACAAGTTAACCAACCCCCCGTGGCATCTTTATAAACCAGTCTAACTCCATGTTAGAAATCCTTAAGAAATATGGAATGGAAACTTGTGATCCTATTGGAACTCCAATGGAGATCAAAGACAAGCTTGACCTTGACCAGAAGGGGACTCTAGTCGATGCAATAAAATATCATAGCATGATTGGTGCCCTAATGTACCTCACATCAAGCAGACTAGAAATTTTACATGCTACTTGTTTATGTGCTCGGTACCAGGCTAAGCCAACCGAGAAGCACCTCAAGGAGGTCAAAAGGATCTTTCACTATCTCTAGGGAATTGTTAATATGGGTCTCTGGTATACGAAGGATTTTGGTTTTGAACTAACTGGATTTTCAGATGCTGATTATGCGGGATGTAAAGACACCTTCAAGAGTACTTCCAGTGGAACTCAATTCTTAGGCGAAAAGTTGGTTAGTTGGTCCTCGAAGAAATAAGACTGTACGGCGCTGTCAACCACAGAAGCAGAATATGTGCCTCTATCCGCTTGCTGTGCCCAAGTCATCTAGATGCGGACACAGTTAACGGATTATGGCTTTCACTTTAACAAGATTCCTCTCTATTGTCATTTGAAATCAGCCATAGCCATATCCTGCAACCCGGTCCAACACTCAAGAACCAAACACATCGCCGTCCGCTACCATTTCATCAAGGAACACATAGAAAAGGATACGATTAAACTGTATTTTGTCAAGACTGATTACCAATTGGCCGACCTTTTCACCAAATCCGTTCTAACAGAAAGGTTTAATTATTTGGTTCGTCGCCTTGGTATGTGCAGTTTGTCTCCACAGGAGCTTGAACATCTTGCAAAATTACAGTAATTTCTTTATATATATTTATCTGAAAAACAAAATATAAAAATATAAAACCCATAAAAGCAAAATATAAAATCAATTTTTTTTTCAAAAATACCAAAAATATTCTTCTTTGACATGTCTCTCGACAATCGATAACATTTGCGCACCTAGAAATGTTGATTAATATTAACACGGGTGAATAAATGAAGTTCGAGCGAGGGTTTCAAATAATTTCATAACATGTCTCTTCAAAATTTTCTCTACGAGTTCTAAGTAAATGTCAGCTTAGGACTCAGACTTCAAAGAAAGGAAAATGTTCCTTTTTGCACATTATTCCTAAACAACGAAAAGTTCACACCTTCTCGGTCTTGAGCACAGTCATATAACCATTCAAAGTTATGAATGCTCAAGAGAAGCACTAAGGAAATGATAACGTAATACGACAAATCTAAAATCATTTTCCTATTGAGCACAATTTTTCAAGATATTTTCCAAAAGAAATTTTCAAAATCTTTCAAAATTGTGTGCTCAACAAACTCTCACTCCAAGTTTTCATTATAATCTTTTATTAAGGGGGAGTATAAATTTTGACATTAGTTCCTCTGGCATACATATCTAGTCTCTCACGGTTTGGTTAGTCTAAAAGTATATCAACGTACATTAACTTGTATTTTAATTCACTTGATAAATCAAAAATTGTCACCACATATGTAATTTTTAAGGGGGAGAATAGTGATTAAAATATGATCAATACGGCTTAATAATGGACAAGATCTTTTGATTATAAGTACGTTCTTGACCTCGCATGTGCAAAACTCTTTCATAATATGATGCATATGTGTAGGGGGACCTTTTTGGTGATATAGAAAACTCTCAATGTGTAATAAATGATTTCTTAAACATGTTGATTGATTTTTCAAATGGTTTTATGGCTATTATAGATATACCAAAGACCGACCAACTATTGTTTCTTACTGTGTGATAAGGCGGTTAAGGTTAGGAATTTTTGTTTCATGATTCAGCCAGAACTAGAGCGATCTACCCAGGGACACTCCATTAGATTGAATAGAAGTCCTTAGGTATGATTGAAAAAAGGAGTAAAGTGAGATTGGGACGAATGTTATCTAAGGCATGAGTTATCATCAGAACAAACCCAATAAGGTGATAATGAGGACGCATTAGTGTAACATTAAAGGGGTTGAAGAATTAAAAAGAATTGTAAGGATAAAGGGTGAAAAGAAAAAAGCCCTCCACATAACCTTAGGCAAAAACCTAGTCAATGCATAATCTATCAATAATCACAAAGATGTTTCTGATATTGAAGACAAGTCATCATGGACCTAGTGATGCAAGGCACAACCCATCCCAGCCACTCAGACTTCTCTCAATAGAATTTTGTTTCATTTCTCACGGAGATCAACACGCTTCTATCGGTTTTCTCATTCTGAGATTGTAGATATTGAAAAGGTGGCAGTCTGCTCTAGCATTCGATCACCAAATAACAAAAGTGCACTTATAGATTCTAGAGCCAACAGATCAATAAAATAAATCTCATTAGGACACATTCCATGATAAACACTTGTTGAACACCATTAAGTTCACAAGCTGTTATCAAGAGTCCTACACATTATCCTTGTGATAATTGCCAGAACATTCATAGTGATACTCTTTAGTATTCACAATGATGAATGGAAATCCTTCCAGAGTCAACATCAAACAGCTATGCGGTAGGTGACTTACGAGATTCTAAATGAATCAAGCTTGTGTCAACTGGATATCACTTTTGGTCCAGTATATGAATTGACGACTCAATCAGAAAGAAAGTAACTAACTAATTCACTCTTACTATATTGTATGCTTTAAGACGTTCTGGTAATGAGAACAAGCAAGTACGGTGAATCTAATGCAATTGCGTTAGAGGATCTAACACTTTGAGCTGGAAACCCTGCTAAGGAGGTTCTTCTAAATTGAACCTACCTGATCATAGGTACATTATCTTATACTATAAAATGGTCCTTACGGAACCGAAGGCAAACATAATCGAACTTAAGACGAATGACAAAGCCATATTCGTTTATATCAGCTGTTTATCACTAACATTAATTTTCAGGTATAAGTGACGGTGTTACAACCTCATTCCAGCTGAGTCAAGATTCAAGACCTCATGCTCAATCGTCAAAGATAAATACATGATGAAAGCTCAAGTATAAATGTCTAAGTCTTCTGCAATCTCTGATGCACAAGTACTTCCTCAAGGGAACATTATATACAAGATTACCAAGCAATAACAAAGATATATCTTACCAAGTGGATCAAGTACTACTTCTTCCATTATGTGGTACAAGTAATCATGTTAAAAATATTAAGGGAGATTGTTAGTAAGCTTTAAGACCTTGAGCATAAGGGTGGCGACACAATATCGTAAGGAGGCAAGACGATTCAAGGATAAGGATTTAAAGATCTCAAGAGTCAATATCAAGTCAAAGATTAAGATCCAAGATCACAAGCATGCAAAAGGAATGTCAAAAGAATTCCCAAGAACACAAGGCTGCAAGACTCAAGACGTCACTAGAAGTGATCCACAAATTGATAACCACCCTTTAGGGGGAGATTGTTAGCCGTGTTTTTATGAAAAAGTGATGGTCATTATATATTCTCGAGCCTTGTGTAGGAAAATGTAGTTTCCGGGAATTCAATTAAGCTAATCGGGCCTAGTTACGGGATTTAAAGCCCATTAGATATCAAGACCGGTCTTGGAAGCCCACTTAAACCCAAGGCCAACCCATGTACACACCTATATAAGGCCCTCTCCTTATGTGGAGAGGATGTTGCTTAGTTTCACTCTTTTCTTTTCTATGTGAAGTAACCATTTTTATTTGTCACTCTCTCTCTACTCGTATCTCTCTCTCTCTCTCTTTCTAAGTTTGTTATTGCTTATGTATTGTATGTGAAGTGGTAAGCCTAACATCTCCAACTCCTAGATTAAGTTCTTTGTTTTTTACTCGGATGATAGCATCAGCTGTGTGCAGAAATGGTCATCCTAGAATGAGAGGAACTTTGTCATCGTCCTCCATTTGTAGTATAATGAAATCGGTCGGGAACACAAATTTCCCAACTTGGATGAGCATATTCTCCACAATTCCCATTAGGTATTGGTAAGTATGATTGGCTAAGCAGATACTCATCCTTGTAGGTTTCAAGGTGTTTCCCGAGAGTGAAGCGTACATTGAATATGGTATCAGGTTCATGCTTATGCCAAGATCGGCCAAGGTGAGATATTCAACTGATCCTGCTATGGTGCATTAGATTAGAAAACTTCCAGGATCACCCAGTTTAGGTGGGACCTTGTTTTGAACCATCACGGAGCATTCTTCGTTTAAGAAGGCATAAGAGATTTTCTCCATCTTACTTTTATTGCTTATGAGATCTTTCAAGGACTTCCCATAATTTGGCATGCCAGCTAGTACATTAGCAAGTGGTACATTGATCCTAACTTCTTTGATTAGATCAATGAATTTAGCATAGTGTTCTTCCATCTTTTCTTTACGTAGGCGCTGAGGGTATGGAATTTTTAGCTTATACGCCTTGAGTGGTAGTGGATCAGATTTGGTTTGTTTGGAAGAAGACGGTTCTACTTCCTTTTCGGCTTTGTCGACCTCATCATCACTATCATCGTAGATGACGGTGGTCTTGGCATTTGGGTTGACCGACGGATCGTATGTCAAGCCACTCCGTGTGAATACGGCATCCACTTGCTCATTCTGAGTGGAGGGTGGACGGTAAGGTTTATCATTCATTGGGCTGGGTTTTGGATTGGTTTGGGTATTACTTGGGAGTGAGCTAGCTGGTCGAGTGAAACATTGGTCAGAAAGTCAACCAAATTTTGTCTCAAGATCCTGAATCGAGGCTTGGTGATTCTTTTGTCCTTGCTCGACTTTGGTTTTAAAATTGAAAAATTGATTTTTGACAAGGTCATTCGATGATTTTTGAGCAACCATGAACTCGCGCATGGTTTTTTCAAGGTCGGATTTGTCGAACTTCTTTTCGGGTAACGCAAGGTACGTCTTCTCGAGGTTGCGAGTTCCTGTTTTCATCTCTTGGTTGACAGTCTCACCAATTTCCGGAACTCCTACCATAGTAGTTTCCTCAATATCATCCTCCTCGATAACCTCCGTAGTCATAGTTGGTTTCTTCATCTTTAGGACCTCCTATAGGCTTGTCGTCACACTCTGACGATGGGTGACGACCTCCACAACTGCTACATCCATCTCGCATCTCCTTTATTTGTTCTTTGATATCTTTGAATTGTGAGTCAATCTTAGTGGTCAAGGCTCCCATCTTTTACATGAGTTTATAAATGTTTCTACTTTCTGCGAAAGCAACAGTTTTACAGATGGGTTTAGCTTTCATATCCTTAGACCAATCGAGTTTCAAGAGTACACGATCTTTGAGCAATTAGTGTGCTTCGTTAGGGGTTTTGTAGAGAAAGATTCCTTCGGCATCTAGGATAGCTTGTGTGGCTTCGTCAAGTCCATGGTAGAAGATTTGGATTATGGTTCCTCGTCCTAAACCATGTCCGTGACAACTACGAAGTAAGTCTTTCATTCGTAGCTAAGCATCTACAAGGGATTCGTTAGGATGTTGGGTGAAACCTCGAATTTCTCCCATGAGTCGGCCGAACATTGCGAGTGTAAAGAATCTGCTTACAAATGCTTGTCTTATTTGTTCCCAAGTAGCGATAACACCGGGACTTAGTTTGTTGAACCACACCTTGGCATCACCGGCGAGGGATGATGGGAAGAGTTTGAGTTTGATTGCGTCCGCATTAGTTGTGCCATATCGGAACATTCCGCAAATCTTAATGAATTCGACGATGTGCTTGTGCGGATCGGCCTGCGTACGTCCGTCAAATTGTTGGTCTTTGATCATCGAGAGGTGATGACCTTTAACGGTGAAGTTATCTCCAAGGTCAACCGCTACGATAGCGGCCTCGGAAGTGGGTGCTACGGCTCGGTTGTTCCCCCACATAGGTTGATCATCGGCCATAGGGAATGGTAGATCAAGAAATAGGTTAAAAACAACTAAGGCTTCGAAAAGCTTTTCAAAAGGTGGGTAATTAACTTTAGGAATTTGGTTTTCAATGGGTATGAATGGGTTTCTTCTCTTCTTTTTCTTCTTGGTATGGTGGATGAAGCATTCGGGTTCGGAATAAGGAGTTGTTGCTTCTTGCCCCGTAGAACGTGTGTTCATTCAAGAACAAGACACAATGAATTAGAGTAGCTTTCGCTTCTCGAAAAAGGGTTCAAAAGGCGGTACATAAAAATGTTTCGGGCTGCTCAGAAAGCCTCCAGTCGGGCGGCTGGTGGTGTTCTGGTAGTCGCGAAGGATGAGCCAGCCGGCTCGGTTGGTCAACCGAGCGGCTGGCTTGATCCTATGAAAAGAAAACTTAATTTTTTTTAGAAAACAAGGTTCATGGGTCTCGGATTGGTTTAAGCACGAAATTTAAAACTAAAACACGATCAAATCCCCGGCAGCGGCGCCAAAAACTTGATGCGTGCGATACGGATAAGTTTTAAATTTATTACACGGATACCGAATTTCTTAGCAACACATACGAGCAAGTGTACTCGTCCGTTGATGGCAAGAGATTGTATGGTAAGCCGAGATCGTTCGCGAGGATTAGTGTGTCTAGGTTGTTTAAAGTTCGGTGCTAACAATTCTAACAAGCAAATAATTGAGATTATAAAGATTTAAATAATTAAAAACTACACTTGATTAAACTAGTTTGGGAATCCAATTTGTATGATTGTGATGAACATTTTAACTGTTAGAAACACGAAAAGTATCGGTCACTACCAATATAGTTAGTTGTAACTCGTAGATTAATCAAATGTTATGTTAGTAAGCTAAACGGGCCAAAGGCCTATGGAAAGCCTTTCATAAGCCCCATGGCCGGTCATGTAATGGAGAGGGTGGTTGGTTGGTTCATTTCTCACACATAATCTAATCTTTCTTTCTTTGTTACTTTCTCTCACTAGAACCTTCATCATATCTACTTTCTCTCTCTCTATAATTTCTTCTTTATTATTTGGTGTTATAGATTACTAGCATTCTACAATTGGTATCAAGAGCCATGGAGTGATTAGTTTAGTTTTGTGTTTGTTCTTCTTTGTTTCGTTTTTTTACTCAAACCGT
>BQNB010179718.1:0-12746 GCA_026074375.1 Tanacetum coccineum | reverse complement strand
TTAACCGGTTAAAACCGGTTTTTTATAACGGATATAACAAATAAAAAATAAAAAATAAAAAAAACCGGTTAAAACCGGTTATTTTAAAAACCCGGATAAAACCGGGTTTAAAACCGGTAAAATACCGGTCGCTTACTAAACCCGAAAACCGGTCTAATCGGTTCGGTTATTTTTAACCGGTTCTGGTTTTTTGGACCGGTTTTTAAAAAAACCGGTTACGGTTTGCACCACTAGTCACGCGAATGATAAATAGGTGTATTTATTATTAATATTTAAACACCTTGTAAACTTAAAAGTATATAGTCGTACACCTTTCCAAGAGCAAACGAAGAAAATGAATACAATAAACACCACCACACAAGTGATAACAGTATATATATATAAACTAGCAAATTTATTTTGGTTTATGCATTGAGTCATTAGCCTAAACTTGTAGACTAAGACTGGCCGTATTTACTTAGGTATTTGACGGTGTGATTCATTCGCCATACTTGGATATAATTATCATTTTCAGAGGACTATTTACTAAGGTGAGTTCATAGCCCATGTTTTACAATTATTTAAATGATTTACATCTTTGGGGTAAGAACATGCTTTGTTTTACTAGATTGTGAGCGCAAATGTTATAAATAGATCTATTTGGGATTGACATCCCCGTTTGGGTGAGTAGCGCTCACTGTGCCGGGTTGCCGGACAACAAACGTATACCATGTCGGATTTGGGATGTTGCGGGTTAGAACATCATTCACGGGCATTTATTGGCAATTTATTGCATTCATACATGTCGAGCTTCAGTGTCATGAGCTTAGGAAAACGTAATTACTTTTTATGATGTTTGCATCTGTTGCTTAATCATACACTTGGAAATCTTGCGGTCCTACTATTGATTTACATAAACCTATGAATTCACCAACTTTATGTTGACGTTTTAAGCATGTTTTCTCAGGTCAATAAGGCACGAGGTGCTCAGATACATTGGGGGTCACTCTTTGGAAAGAGTCAGTACTAAAGATTTGGGCGTATTACATTTTGGGAACATTTGTTATAAACCGAAATCTTTACTTATATTGTCGAACAATTTAAAGCCATGAGCTTATGTAATGAACAAGCATTTTGTTAATCCAATGTATCTTTTTAAAACGACACGTTTAGTGGTCGTTCTCATATCTTGTGCTATTGATCTATGAAGTAACGCCCTCGGATATTCAACATTCCGCTGCTACCCAGATTTGGGGGTGTTACAGATTGGTATCACTGGGTTGTTAACAGAGTGATGTCTTCTCCCAACCACCCTACTTCTGATATTGAGGATGCTTTTTCCTCTAACTTTCTGGACTATATCCCGGCTTCACCGGACTATGTCCCAGCTTCACCAGGAAAAACTTATTCTAGCTCTTCAAATAACTCATTTGGTTTAGTTCTAATAGCTTCACCAACTCTTTCACTTTTTCATGATGACCCCTATATGAAGGTCATGCATGCATACTATGCTAAAGAATCACCTATTCCACCGCCAACTATTGTGCCTCCATCTTCAATGCTATCTCCAATGTTTAATCCTCAAGAATTCTTTCTTCCTGAGGAATTATTGCCACTTAAGAAACGAGGTCATGACCGATCATCCTCCTCTACTTCTGCCCTACCTCAAGCATTTGAGATAGGAGAAAGCTCTCGTAAGACAAGTCTGGAACGTCACGAGGAGCAAATTAAGGAAATTTTGAATCACCTAGATGAACTCTCTCTTGACCGCATTGAGCACATAGAAGACAAAATAGAAGGTCTTGGAAAAGGTCGGGTAATCATACAACAAGATTTTGACAATCTGGAAGCTGAACTCCAAAAGGCTCGTGCTCAAATTGCTAAACTCCAAAGAAAGCAATTGGGAAATAACAGCAAGATTTCTCTGGCTCGCTTCAGGATTGCTAATCTAGAACAAATCATCGAAGATATCCAGGTTCGTCACCAAGCAGATAAGGAAAGTCTTCTGAATGCAATCTATGAACACAAGAACAGCCAGGAAGGACCATCGGACTACTAGATTAGATACTAGTTATAGCTTTTGTTAGAACCTAGCCACGGGATGTGTGGTATAAATAACAACACTTGTCAAATTTTGACTATGTACAATACAAAGGCAAGTTGTTCATGATATAATATAATGGTGATCCCGTTTTATATTCATCTTGTGTCCTATATTACATCTCCGTCTTCATCATTATGAATCTTACCGTGACCCCTAGAAAATAAACTAATAAGTTAGATGCTTGTTAGAATTCATATCAAATAAGTATCTATGATTTCAATATCACTATTGTTAAAAATGCTTAAAGTTCAAAAATAAGCATTGCATTTTAAGACTTGTGATATCATTCTTATACTGTGTTGTAATATGTGATAGAATGGCCTCCCAAAGGACGTAAACATCTGAAGAATCAGCCATGACTAGGCTGCCATCATGAAACTAGTTCGCTGATAAGTGTTTCCGCAGCTCTGAAGCACAAGCCGTTAAAATGGCAAATAATTGATAATACCACCAGACCAAAAGAAGCTCCTGTAGCAAGAAATTGTAGCTACAAAGAGTTTTGAGCCTGCCAACCTATCAACTTCAAAGGTACGGAAGGCGCTGTTGGACTTATCCGCTGGTTTGAGCGAACTGAATCAGTGTTTTCCCGTAGCAACTGTACCGAAGACTGCAAGGTAAAGTTTGCTACTGGTACTTTAACTGAAGAAGCTCTATCCTGGTGGAATTATTTTGCCCAACCTATTGGGATAGAAGAAGCTTACAAGATTACCTGGGTTGAATTCAAGAAGCTTTTGATAAAGAAGTATTGTCCCCGAACTGAGGTCCAGAAGATGGAAGACGAATTTTACCATCTGACTGTGAAGGGGAATGATCTCAAGACATATGTGAGAAGATTCCAGGAATTGGCAACCTTGTGTCCCACTATGGTGCCAGATTCTGAGAAAATGATAGAAGTTTTCATCGGGGGATTGCCTTGAAGTATTGAAGGGAATGTTACCGCCTCTAAACCTTAAACTCTAGAGGAAGCCATTAACATAGCCCAGAGGCTAATGGATCAGGTAACAAAGATCCTCCCAGTGCAGTATGCAGTGATCACAATCGAATGTCTTGACGACAGATGAACCTTTCAACAACAACAACTACCGCAACGATAATAACAACAACTACCGTAACACCAACACCAACAACCGCTACAATAATCACCAACCACAATAGAACAGAAGACAGGAAACCTTCAGGGCTTATGCTGCCACCCCAACTGAAAACAATGGGTATACTAGAAACCGTCCCTTGTGTAAGAAATGCACTCTGCATCACATAAGACCTTGCACTGTCAAGTGTAATACTTGCAACAAGGTGGGCCATCTGACCAAGAACTGCAGAAACAAAGGGCCAGCCACTGGAAGTAATCTGCTACCAGTGACAGTTACTTGTCATGCCTGTGGAGAGAAAAGGCATTATGCAAATCAGTGCCGAAAGACCACCAACAACAATGCCCAGGGAAGAGCCTACATGCTGAGGGATAGGAATGCTCACCAAGACCCGAACGTAGTCACGGGTATGTTCCTTCTAAACCAACATCTAGCTAGAGTATTATTTGATTCTGGAGCCGATAAAAGCTTCGTATCCATATCTCTTGCCTCTATGCTAAATATTCCACCCATTACAATAGATACCTTTTACAATATCGAAATGGCTGATGGAAACCTAGTAAGCACAAACACCGTTATTCAGGGTTGCACCCTGACTTTGTTAAACCAACCTTTCGAAATTGATCTTATAGTTTCGACGTCGTCGTTGGTATGGATTGGTTATCCAAGTATCATGCTAGAATTATCAGTGACGAGAAAGTCGTCCACATCCCAATCAACGGGGAAACTTTAATCATCCGAGGTGATCGAAGTAAAACCCGACTAAGTCTCATATCCTATATAAAAACCAAAAGATATATATCCCGAGGTTGTCAAGTTTTCGTAGGCCAAGTAATGGAAAAGAAGTCAGACGAGAAAAGACTAGAAGATATCCCAGTAGTCAGAGAATTCCCATAAGTTTTTCTGAAATCTAACTGCCTTCACTCCGTTCGCCAAGTAGAATTCCAACATCGATTTAATTCATTGGAGCAGCACCTATTGCCGAGCACCTTATGATTAGCTCTTCATGAAATGCAAGAACTATCTAACAACTTCTAAGAGTTATTAGGTCGAGCGTTTATCGACCAGAGTTCTTTGCCTGGGAGCTCCTGTATTATTTGTCAAAAAAGAAAGACGGATCTTCTTTCAGAATGTGAATCGATTACTGGGTGTTGAATAAACTCTTCGTAAAAGTAATCGTTACCATTACCCAGGATTGATGGAATTATTTGACCACTTCAAGGTTTCGTGTGTCTACTCGAAGATTTGACTTAAGATCAGGCTTTCATCAATATGAGAGTAAGGGATGAAGTTATTCCTAAGACTGCTTTCAGAACATGATACGGACACTACGAATTCCAAGTGATGCCATTTAGTTTAACTAACGCACCTGCTGTATTCATGGATCTCATGAACCGTGCGTGTAAACCATACTTGGATAAATTTGTAATAGTGTTCATCGATGATATTCTCATCTATTCTCGCAACAAAAATAAGCACACAAAATCATCTAAGAATAATCCTGACATTACTAAAGAAAGAGAAGCTGTATACTAAAGTTCTCCAAGTGTGATTTTTCTGCGATTCATAATCTGTGCATATTTTTCTTGGACAACTTAATGATAGTCAAGGACCTTCATTGTTGGACCCCGCCTAAGATTGAAGCATTTAAGAATTAGGCATCTCCTACTACACCTACAGAAATACGTCAATTTTTAAGACTTACCGGCTATTATCGAAGATTTATCAAAGATTTCTCAAAGATTGCAAAGTCTTTGACTGAATTAACCCAGAAAAACAAGAAGTATATCTGGGGCGAAGATCAAGATTCGGCTTTCCAACTGCTAAAACAGAAGCTATGTGAAGCTCTAATCTTAGCATTACTATAAGGAAATGGACAATTGTGTGTCATATTATGTGCATCCATCAATGTCTGGGAGCGGTGTTAATGCAAAAAGAGAAAGTTATTGCATATGGCATCCCGACAAACTTAAGCCTAATGAAGAAAACTATACCACTCATGATCTCGAATTAGGAGCAGTAGTATTCGCTCTTAAAATTTTGGAGTCATGGTTCTGTTATGCACAAAATGTATATGTTCACTGATCTAAAAGTCTTCAGCATATCTTGATCAGAAACGGAGCTGTGAACATGAGACAAACGTGTTGGCTAGAATTACTTGACAGATACGATTGTGAAATTCGTACAATTTGGAAAGGCACAATGTCGTTAGCGTGCCTTATAGCCAGAAGGAACGAATCAAACCACTCCAAGTTAGATCATTAGTTATGAACATTCATCCAAAATTACCATCACAAATTATCTCAAAGGCTCCAATTGAAGCACTTCAAAGAAGAAAAACATCACAGGCTGAAGACTTACGAGGAATGGACAAAACATTTGAAATACGTCCTGATGGAACTCGTTGTATTAAAAACCGAAGCTGGTTACCACTTTTTGGTAATCTGAGAGACTTAATCATGCATGAGTCCCATAAATTAAAGTATTCCACCCACTCAGGTTCTGACAAGATGTATCAGGATCTAAAGAAACTCTATTGGTGGCCTAACATAAAGGCAATCATCGCTGAGTATGTGCCAAGTGTTTAACATGCTCTAGAGTTAAAGCAAAATGTCAAAAGCCATCCGGCTTACTGGTACAGCCAGAAATTCCTATGTGGAAGTGGGAGAGAATAACAATGGATTTCATCACAAAACTACCCAAAACATCAAACGTACATGACACAATCTGGGTCATTGTCGATCGCCTTACCAAATCCGCACATTTCATCCCTACCCGAGAGACAGATAATATGGAAACCCTTACAAGGTTATACATCAAAGAAATAGTCTCCCGGTATGGAGTGCCAATATCTATCATCTCGGATCGTGATAGTCATTTTACGTCCAGATTCTGGCAATCATTACAGAAGGCTTTGGGTACTTAATTAGACATGAGTACGGCTATTAATCCCGTACTGATGGGAAGTGTAGAACCATCAAACACTGAGACATGCTTCCGAGCCTGTGTTATAGATTTTGTACAAAGGATGGGAAAATCAACTTACAATTAGTTGAATTTTCTTACAATAACAGTTACCATGCCTGTATTAAGGCAGCACACTTTTTGAGGCACTTTATGTCGAAGTGACAGTTTACCGTTGCTGGGACAAAAGTTGGAGATGTTCCAACTTACGGGAAGAAATAATCATGAAACCACTAAAAAGATAGTGCAAATTCGACAACGCTTGCAAAGCTGCAAGATATGGCAAGAAGTTACACCAATGTAAGGCAAAAGCTTTAGAAATTTCAAGTTGGAGATCGTTTATGTTAAAAGTATCACCCTAGTAAAGGTTTACATCGATTTGGAAAACGAGGAAAGCTTAATCCCCGGTACATTGGACCTTTCAAAATCCTTGAACGGATTGGCCCAGTGGCATATAAACTTGAACTTCCTGAAGAGCTCAGTAATGTCCACAGTACTTTCCACGTTTCTAATCTAAAGAAATGCTTATCTGACGAATCCCTTGTCATTCCAATGAAAGAGCTTCGGCTTGATGACAAACTCAACTTTGTGGAAGAACCAGTAGAGATCATGGATCGAGAAGTCAAGCAACTGAAACAAAGTCGTATTCCTATAGTCAAAGTAAGATGGAACTCTAAAAGAGGACCAGAATTTACGTGGGAACGCGAAGATTCAAATTCGTGCTCTTGTATCCCACATTATTTTCAATCAATCACTCCGGCATCCAACTAAATCTCGGGACGATATTTCTTTTAAGGGAGGGAGACTATAATAACCCGTAATTTTCATCACTGTAATTATCCATATATTAAATTAGATGCACTGTAATATCCATCTATTATAAATATACCACATTTTTACAGATTTTTTTTTGCTTTATCTCATTATGCAACGTAACTTGCATCTCTAAAGTAAACGAGCTCACACAACCTACCTATGCCAATTCTATCTATGTTTATATCATGTAAACATCCTAATATGTCAAGTCTATATCTTAATATCATTTTTACCAAATACGTTATCTATTTAACGTACCATTTACAACGTTATATCAAAACAGACTTTATCCGTTAACGTTTATATTAAAACCCTAATTATATGTAATTATACATATAAAATGAATGTGCAAACCTTCAAGCATGTGTACAAGTATACAATGCACAACATTTGAATATCTTTTCCCCCTAAATTAAGTTATAACTTTCTAAAGCCCAATGTACAAGTCAATAATGCAAGAAAACCAAACTAGGTCATTTTACCTCCTAAATCACTTTAGTTTCTTACCACCACTTTAACACAAGGTACAAACACTTAATGCATGACTCCTAAACCCTAAGTCATCCTAAAACCCTAATCTAAAACCCTAAACCCTAAACGAAACCCTAAAACCCTAATTTCATTTTAAACCTAAAACTAAGCCCTAAACCTTAATCCTAAACCCTAAACCTTAATCCTAAACCCTAATCCTAACACTAACCTTAATCCTAAACCCTAATCTATCCTTAATCCTAACCCTAACTCAAAATTAAAACCCTAAATCCTAAGCCAAAACCAAACCAAACCCGACACCCCTTTTATTCTATTTTTGACCCATTTTAAACCAACATAGCACCCTAGCACCACCATGACCTCACCACCATGTCATCTAGCAGCCACCCTACCACCTTACAAGCACCTCCATCACCACACTTGCCCACCAAGTAAATAAACACCTCCTTGTCACCCCTATGGCAGTCGAACCCCCTCCACACCCCACACCTTGCATAGCTAGTTTTCTAGCCTTCCATACTCACCCTATAACCTTCCTTAGTCACTACTTTAGCACCTTGATCTCTACTCCAAGCATAAAACTTGGGCACCAAGGGTTTTGAGCCCTATATAAGCCGAAATATACACACCCTTTCAATTACACCTCAAAAACTCATCACCACACCAATGGAGTTCTAAATCAGACCAAGAAGGATCAAGTGAAGTCCCTAAGATGATAATTGAAGCCAATAATCAAGAGAAAGAAGCCATTCAATAAGCTCATATTCTGTTTTAGATCTTTCATAAGGTTTGTTAGATCATATATAAACTCTTGTTTGAAGCCTTGAATCCTCAAACCCATGTGTTTTTTATTAAAACCCTAAAAATGACCCGTTTTGATTTTCTAGCTAACGAATCCTTTTTCTAAACTTTTGTTACGTTAAAACATCTTATTTTTGCTTATTCTAATAAGCTATAACCTGCAAATATCATTTGGAACCCTAAAATAAGCTTGCATGACTTTTTGGACTTGATTTGCAAATGTTTTCATGCATAGTTAGGCAAATATATTCCTATGCTAGGGAATATATCTAATCTTTCTGAATTTATATAACTAAGGGGCAGAAATGTACATTTATTCCAAAGTTATAACTATAAGGGCCTATCTTGCCAAGTTTCAAAGTTAAAGGTTTAAATTATATATACTTTATATATAAAGGACTAAACTTGTAAAAGTTTATAAACCAAGGGTATATATTGCCATTTTTGCAAACTTAAAAATATAAAATATAATATTTTTATATAAATTATAAAAATATATATTAATATTATAAAACTCGATTTTATTAAAACCCGACACATTTATCGTTATTGATCATCGATCGACGCATTATAAAACAATTACGTTGTTAACAGAGTGATGTCTTTTCCCAACCACCTTACTTTATATACTGGAAAGAGTTGTTAACAGAGTGATGTCTTTTCCCAACCACCTTACTTCCGATATTGAGGATGCTTTTTCCTTTAACTTTCTGGACTATATCCCGGCTTCCTCGGACTATTCCCCAGCTTCACCGAGAAAAACTTATTCTAGCTATTCAAATAACTCATTTGGTTTAGTTCCAATAGCTTCACCAACTCTTTCACTTTTTCATAATGACCCCTATATGAAGGTCATGCAATCATATTATGCAAAAGAATCACCTATTCCACCACCAACTATTGTGCCTCCATCTTCAATGCTATCACCAATGAATACAAGAACAGCCAGGAAGGACCATCAGACTACTAGATTAGATACTAGTTATAGCTTTTGTTAGAACCTAGCCACGGGATGTGTGGTATAAATAACAACACTTGTGAAATTTTGACTATGTACAGTACAAAGGCAAGTTGTTCATGATATAATACAATGGTGATCCGTTATACCTTGTTTCATATTACCGATTTATGTTATTCATCCTATATCCAACCCTGGAGATAACGATACACGAGAAAATTTAATAATATGCATCATTATCTCCGTCTTCATCATTATGAATCTTACCGTGACCCCTAGAAAATAAACTAATAAGTTAGATGCTTGTTAGAATTCATACCAAATAAGTATCTATGATTTCAATATCACTATTGTTAAAAATGCTTAAAGTTCAAAAATAAGCATTGCATTTTATGGAAAGACTTGTGATATCATTCTTATTACGTGTTGTCTTATGTTGATAGAATGCCTCCCAAAAGAACATCAACATCTGAAGCACCAGCCATGACTCAGGCTGCCATCAAGAAACTAGTTACTGATAGTGTTGCCGCAGCTCTAGAAGCACAAGCTGCAACAATGGCCAGTACTAGCAATCCCAATAGGAACATCGGACCTACCGGAACTCCTGTAGCAAAAATGGGAAACTATAAAGAGTTCATAAGCTGCCAACCTTTCTACTTCAATGGTACGGAAGGAGCAGTTGGCCTCATTCGCTGGTTTGAATGGACCGAATTAGTATTTTCTCGTAGCAAATGTGCTGAGGAAAACAAAGTGACATTTGCTACTGGTACCCTGACTGATGACGCCTTGTCCTGGTGAAATGTATACGCTCAACCTATTGGAATAGATCAAACCAATAAGATCACCTGGACTGAATTGAAAAGGCTCTTAACAAATAAGTATTGTCCTCGAACTGAAGTCAGGAAAATGGAAGATGAATTTTACAATCTGACTGTAAAAGGAAATGATCTTAAAACTTACGTTAGTAGATTCCAGGAATTAGCAGTCTTATGCCCGAACATGGTACCAAACACCGAGAAACTCATGGAAGTTTTCATCAGAGGATTACCCAGAAGTATTGAAGGAAATGTTACCGCCTCAAAGCCCCAAACTTTGGAGGAAGCCATTACCATAACTCAGAGGTTAATGGATCAAGTAACAAAGCACAATTCTATGCAAGGAACCAATGATCACAAACGAAAGTTTAATGATAGAAGGAACATCACTAACAGCAACAACTACCCCAATAATCGCATTAACAACTACCAAAACAACCATAGCAACCACAACAATGATTACCGACAACAGCAGGACAGAAGACAGGAAACCTTCAGGTCTTATGCCGTCACTCCAACTGAAAACAATAGGTATCTGCTACCAGTGATAGTTACTTGTCATTCCTGTGGAGAGAAATGGCATTATGCAAATGAGTGCCGAAAGACCACCAACAACAATGCCCAGGGAAGAGCCTACATGCTGAGGGATAGGAATGCTCACCAAGACCCGAACGTAGTCACGGGTATGTTCCTTCTAAACCAACATCTAGCTATAGCATTATTTGATTCTGGAGCCAATACAAGCTTTGTATCCATATCTCTTGCCTCTATTCTAAATATTCCACCCATTACACTAGATACCACTTATGATATTAAAATGGCCAATGGAAACTTAGTAGGCACTAATACCGTTATTCAGGGTGCAACTCTGACTTTGTTAAATCAACCTTTCAAAATTGAACTCATGCCAATCAAACTCAGTAGTTTAGACGTCGTCATTGGTATGGATTGGTTATCCAAGTATCATGCTAGAATTATCTGTGACGAGAAAGTCGTCCACATCCCTATACTTCTCTATCTATCTCTTTGAGTAGTATCATGATATATTGAATAGTTCGTGAGAGGAGGGACAGGGTGCCGGCGCGTCGTGAGAGCGCGAGCGAGAGTGAAAAGAGATCAAAAATATCTATGGTTTTTTGGAATTGTATGAGAGGCTCTGTGATAGTTGGAGCGGGGAGAGTGGGGAAGCGGGGGTGGGGGTGGTGAGGCACACATTAGAGTGCGAGATGTGTTTGATTAACAGGATAGTTTTAGACTAGAGCAATAATTAGTTTTTAGGGTGGTGGGGGAGTGATTAAAAAAAAATTGTAGGATTGGGTTAATTGGAGATTCATAATCTCATCTCATATCTATAGGGTATTTGTTAGAATCTCTAATTTAAGGAGTGTGGTGATCGAGAGAGAGAGTGCGAGTGATAGGCGGGACTATATATTTTGAGGGGGGAGTGATATCTCTAGAGCGGGAGCGAAGTAAGGTGATCGAAGTAAAACCCGACTAAATCTCATATCATGTATAAAAACCAAAAGATATATATCGAGGTTGTCAAGTTTTCATAGCCCAAGTAATGGAAAAGAAGTCAGACGAGAAAATACTAGAAGATATTCCAGTAGTCAAAGAATTCCCAGATGTTTTTCTTGAAGATCTACCTGGCCTACCCCAAGTTCGCCAAGTAGAATTCTAAATCGATCTAATTCCAGGAGCGGCACCTGTAGCCCGAGCACCTTATAGATTAGCTCCTTCATAAATGCAGGAAATATCTAACCAACTTTAAGAGTTAGCAGACCGAGGTTTTATACGACCAAGTACTTCACCCTAGGGAGCTCCTATCTTATTTGTTAAAAAGAAAGACGGATCTTTTAGGATGTGTATCGATTACCGAGAGTTGAATAAACTTACCGTAAAGAATCGTTACCCATTACCCAGGATTGATGACTTATTTGACCAACTTCAAGGTTCGAGTGTCTACTCGAAAATCGACTTAAGATCAGGCTATCATCAACTGAGAGTAAGGGATGAAGATATTCCCAAGACTGCCATCAAAACGAGGTACGGACACTATGAATTTCAAGTGATGCCATTTGGTTTAACTAACGTGCACCTGCTGTATTCATGGATCTCATGAATCATGTATGTAAACCATACTTGGATAAATTTCCAATAGTGTTTATCGATGATATTCTCATCTACTCTCGTAACAAAGAAGAACACGCAAATCATCTAAGAATAATCTTAGAATTACTCAAGAAAGAAAAGTTGTATGCCAAGTTCTCCAAGTGTGATTTCTGGATACGTATCGTGCAATTTCTTGGACACTTAATTGATAGTCAAGGACTTCATGTTGACCCCGCCAAGATTGAAGCAGTTAAGAATTAGGCATCTCCTACTACACCTATAGAAATACGTTAATTCGTAGGACTAACCGGTTATTATCGGAGATTTATCAAGATTTCTTGAAGATTGCAAAGTCTTTGACTGAATAAACCCAGCAAAACAAGAAGTATATCTAGGGCGAAGACCAAGAGACAGCTTTTCAACTGTTTAAACAGAAGCTATGTGAAGCTCCAATCTTAGCATTACCAGAAGAAAATGACAATTTTGTTGTTTACTGTGGTGCATCCCATCAAGGTCTGGGAGCAGTGTTAATGCAAAGAGATATGGTTATTGCATATGCATCCTGACAACTCAAACCTCATGAAGAGAACTATACCACTCATGATCTTGAATTA
>BQNB010179717.1:0-12746 GCA_026074375.1 Tanacetum coccineum | reverse complement strand
TTGTAGGAAATTTCATCCGGGAAAGGCGTATCACGGGGCTACTAGTGCTTGCTTTGAGTGTGGAGAGATTGGGCATTTTGCTAAAGATTGTAAGAAAGGTAGTACGAGCACCGAGGGAAATAAGAACAACAAGCCACACGCTACGAGCAGCAAAGTATTTGCTTTGACTACTGATCATGCAGCTAATGCCCAAGGTACCGTTTCAAGAACTCTTTATATGTATTACCGTGATGTGTTTGTTTTATTTGATACTGGTGCGACGCATTCTGTGGTTTCTCTTGCATTTTCTAAACATATCAAAGTTCCCTCTACATTATTAGATTATGCCTTATCTATTTCTACGCCTATGAAATATAATGTAGTTATTGGTCACGAGTATAGGGGTTGTCCGTTACGTTTTGATGATAAGATTCGTTCTGCTAATTTGATTCCTTTAGAAATGAGTGATTTCGATATTATTCTTGGTATGGATTGGTTGACTAAGCATCAAGCTATAATTGATTGTCATACAAAACGTGTCATCTTTGGCGATTTGAACAATCCTGAATTCATTTACCAAGGTTCTTGACTTGGTAAGCCCATTAAATTTATCTCTGCTCTCAAAGCTCGAACATTAATTTCTCACAGCTATGAAGGGTTCTTAGCATCAATTAAAGATACTTCATTGGATGGACCTTGCCTTGAGAGTCATCTAGTAGTTCGAAATTTTCTTGACGTATTTCCTGATGAACTGCCGGGATCACCACCTGAGCGCGATGTTGAATTCACTATTGAGTTGACTCCTGGCGCAGAACCAATTTCTAAAGCTCCATACAGAATGGCACCAATTAAATTGAAAGAATTGAAAGATCAACTACAAGAACTTCTTGAACGTGATTTTATTTGACCGATTATATCTCCATGGGGTGCTCCAATTTTATTCGTAAAGAAGAAGGATTATAGCATGAGGCTGTGTATTGATTATAGGGAGCTGAATCGTATTACGGTTAGAAACAGATATCCACTACCACAAATCGACGATTTATTTCATCAACTTCAGGGTGCAAAATTTTTCTCAAAGATTAACCTGAGATCGGGTTATCATCAGCTACGTGTAAAGGAGCAAGATGTTCCCAAAACAGCCTTTCAAACTCGTTATGATCATTATGAGTTTCTTGTGATGCCATTTGGTTTGACTAATGCTCCTGCTGTTTTTATGGACTTGATGAATCGTGTCTTTCATGCGTACTTGGACAAATTTGTCATAGTGTTCATTGATGACATCTTGGTGTATTCAAAGATGAGAGGGGAGCATAAGGATCATCTTCGTATTATGTTGGAAATCTTACGTCAGAAAAAGCTTTATGCAAAATTCTCAAAGTGTAAGTTTTAGTTAAGACAAGTTGCATTCTTGGGACACATTATGTCAGCCGATGGCATTACTATGGATCCTGCTAAGGTTGAGGGTATCACTAAATGGCCAAGTTCGACGACGGTGACGGAAGTTAGAAGCTTCTTGGGGCTTACAGGGTATTATAGAAGATTTGTGGAAGGGTTTTCACTTCTTGCGTTACCTTTGATGAAACTTATGCGAAAAGGAGAAAAGTTTGTTTGGAATGAGGAGCGAGAGAAGAGTTTTAAAGAACTAAAAAGGAGTTTAGTTTCTTCTCCCGTACTTACTCTTCCTTCTGGAACAGGTGGGTACCAAATTTATAGCGATGCATCGAAGAAAGGCCTTGGTTGCGTTCTTATGCAACATGGTGAGGTTATCGCTTATGCATCAAGACAATTGAAACCATATGAGGTAAATTATCTGACACACGACTTGGAGTTGGCAGCAGTCGTTTTTGCTCTTAAGATTTGGAGGCATTATTTGTATGGGGAAACTTGTGATATCTTCACTGGTCACAAAAGCCTTAAATATATTTTTACTTAGAAAGAGTTAAATAAGAGGGAAAGGCGTTGGTTGGAGCTTCTCAAGGATTATGACACCAATATTCAATATCATCCCGGTAAGGCTAATATGGTAGCAGATGCACTTAGTAGAAAGAATTCTGGGATTTTGGCTAGTCTTAAAATTTAGCCCGAGATTATCAAAGATTTGGAGCTCATGGAAGTTTAATTATGTGTTTGTGGTTCCGAAGGCTATATATCTAGCCTTAAGGTTGAGCCTAACCTTATACTGCAGATTAAGGAAGCTCAGAAGCAAGATGGTGAGTTATGGGCTGTGTTAGAGAATTTGAAAGAGGGTAAGCAGACGGAATTTTGAGTGTACGATCATGGTGTGATATGGTATATGGGTAATAATTATTGTAATTGATGATTCATTACTCTGAGAACGGTTTGGACTGAGAGCACATAATTCTCCTTTCTCATTCCATACCCGGTACTACTAATGTGAAAATAGAGACTTAAGCCGAATTCTGGTGAAGGAAAGAAACAAAGATGTAGCTAGATTTGTGGCGAAATGTTTAGCGTGCCAACAAGTTAAGATTGAACATCAACGTACAAGTGGTCTTCTCCAGCCTCTAGATATTCTGACTTGGAAGTTGGAACAAATCTCCATGGACTTTATAACGGGGTTGCCTTGCACCTTTAAGAAGAACGATGCAATTTGGGTTGTGGTTGATCGGTTAACTAAGTCAGCTCACTTTTTGCCCATTCAGATAGGGTACTCGGTTAGCAAGTTGGCAAGGATCTTTCAACAAGAGATTGTTCGGTTACATGGCACACCTGCATCAATTGTGTCTGATAGGGATCCGCGTTTCACCTTACTTTTTTAAAAAGGGTTACAAAATACGTGGGGAACAAGACGTAAGTTTAGTACCGCATTTCACCCTCAGACTGATGGTCAGACATAACGAACTATTCAGACTCTAAAAGATATGTTGAGATCGTGTGCTTTAAAGTTGATGGGAAATCGGGACGAGTATTTGTGTCTGGTTGAGTTTGCTTATAATAATAGTTGGCATGCAAGTATTAAGGTTGCTCCTTTCGAGATTTTGTATGGCCGAAAGTGTAGGTCACCTGTTTGTTGGAATAAAGTTGGAGAGCGTGTTATAGAAGGTCTGAAATTGGTTGAAGTGGCGAATGAGAAGGTTGCCATTGCTAAAGAGAAACTTAAGGAAGCTCGGTCACGACAAAAGAGCTATGCCGATCATCATCGAAGAGACTAGAAATTTAAAACCACGGATACATGTTTTCTTAGGTTATCTCCGTTTAGTATTTGTCCGGACATTTTGTTTTAAAGGGGAAATTAAGTCCGCGGTTCATTAGTCCGTTCGAAATCCTAGATCGAGTTGGTGAAGTCTCTTACCGTTTGGCGTTGCCGCCACAATTGTCTCATGTTCATAATGTGTTTCATGTATCACTTTTGAGAGGTTACAACTATCATTCATTGCATGTCATTTCGTATCCGTTAGATCATATTCACGAGGATTTATCTTTTTTGAGAACCTGAGCCTAATTTAGAGATCGTCAGAGCGGAGTCATAAGAGATAGACAACCATTCCGTTTGTTAAAATTCTTTGAAAAAATCATCCTGAGCATGAGGCCACTTGGGAAACTGAAGAAATGATGCGGACTAATTATCCATATTTCTTTTCGTAATTTGGTACGTTTTCGTATAGTATTCGACTTTAATTTTTTTAGAGTGGAAGAATTGTAATATCCAGACTATTATAAGTATAAAATAAATAAGAGATATTATTAAACATTAAACTCAATATAATAACCAATATGCAACAATCCATACAATAATGGAAACAAATCATTTTATCATCACGCTATCAATCTCTCATGGGCTACTATTAATGTGTCAGTGTTGACTTTGAATATATGAAAATAAGTTCCATTTAGACGCTGAAAAGATATATATTAACATATTAATAGATATATGGTAACTGGACTAACCCACGTCGTCCATCACAAGCAAAACGCTTTTCATAAATACTTTCCTTAAAACTTCCGCTCATTACGGCAAGATTGATGGCAAGAACACCTATATAACCACATCTTCCTTATTCTCGTTACATAATCTCCTAAAACATGTCACAAACAAGTCTACATAATCAAGAAGGATTAGAGAATAGCAGAACCCAAGTTTGGGTTCACGTTGACGTTGTACGTGAGTACGTCTCTAAGTTTTTGTTTCGTACGAGTTTAATACGGGTGTAGGTTGTGGTCTAGTTCGAGTACGTGTGGGACTAAGGTCTTGGTTCGCCACTGGTATTTTAGTTGTACGGGTACGTTGGGTTCGATCTTGCCTTGTTTATTCTTTGTGTTCGTGTCTGTTTCGGTTTCAATCGTTCTTGTGTTGCCAGGAGGTACGTCTTAAACCTGTGTCTTAGTATATATGTATGAAATCAATACTTAGTACTACACATCAGTATCTATTTAATTTATTAGTCTTTGTATATACTGATATAGTGCATGCTACATATATAAGAATCATAATTTATTTCACCTTATGTTAAAAGAAGATAGTTATCCTTAGGCGAATAGAATGCGCATCTAAAAACAAGTAACCAAGAATGCGAAATCGGGTTCGATAATGCTTTGTATTAGTTATAACGTATGAACATGTACTTTCTGCATGAAATCTAAAATATGGTTAGTCCTTATGATTATCTTAATGCATATTATAGCACAATAAAGTCATCATCCAATACCAATAGTTGTGTCACTAAACTTTCTTACATTTTGATTTTTCAATATTGAATACTTGGACATTAAACTATTGATATGTTTCATTCATTTTTTTCAAGTATAAATATTTATAATTCATATTTTTGTGGGGTAATAAAATATGAGCCTTTGGTTTGGTTATTTTCGCACTTTTCATAAACAAAGATTTTGAATAAGACTGCAATTGGTATCTTTTTGTTTAAGTTTAGTAGATAAAATAGAGTAGGCTATTATAAAGAACTAAGGCTTTAAGATCATAGATAAGGGATGCAAAACCATGATATATTAAACGAATAATTAAAATATATTCGCTGTATTGAATGTAGTTTACAAATTATAGAATCCAAATTATAGATTTAATACAAAGCTTATCGATGTAACTAAAATGTACAATTAATACTAATAATATTAATAAGTATTTAAGTAAGAAACGTTGTACTTGATACTACCGGCTAAACTCTTGATAACAATTGGTCCTTAAATTCATGTAGATAATCTAAAGCGAGAGTATGTCAATTTGATTTGTCAAGTAAGCGTTGATTGTTTAAGGTACATATATTCTATCCTTTCTTTTAAGGATTCTATAACATTTGATCCGTATCTTTTTGCTCATTTAAAATAATTATATGTTACCACTATTCGTTTACTACCTTATTTGACAATTTTTTTAAACCCCTTGAACTTATTTCACACATGCTTCATTTGACATTGCCATGATATGAACTTATTCGTTTTGTTTAGACATGACCTTTTGTTGACATAATATGTTTCGATTCGATAGGCTATACAAACCTTTTGCTTTGTTTCGATGCTCGAGCTAACTAGCCATGGAGGTATCATGGCCGCGTTATTGAGGCACCAATGGTGTGACACTATATGTGGCAGTGTGATCAGTCCACGACGTTCCTTTTTGTTTTGTGTGCTCTATTATGAACTTGGCCATATATGATTTGATTTGCAGGAAGGGTATAGATGCATCCTAGGTACTTTGTTCAGTTCGGTTTTAGTGCATGGCTTAGTGTGGTGCCAACACCCCATTGCACTTTCGTTTCAGTACATGCGAAGATTACAACTCCCTTGTACAACTTGATATGATATATATGTGATTATTTAGTCTAAGTGTGTGGCATGCTTTAGACTTTCATTTTGAGCTCGTAAGGCATTTCTATATGTGTTGTTTGTCTACCTATTCGTTCAGTTCTGATGATATATGGGATCTTTGATTTCATTTCATTTACTTATGTATATTTGATCTATCAATTTCGTTTAAATATGTTCACTGAGCTTTTAGCTCAGCCACTATTCTTTTCTTTGCGGCAGGTAATAAGAGGGAAGCTGGGTTATGAGTGAATAGTGCTTAGGAGCTCTTAGTGGATCGACTTGATGATAGCTTTCCGTGTTTTATTTATAATTCCCTAGACTTTGGATTTTGGAATTGTCTTTCGTTTAGACTATGCATTTGGATTTATTATTGTTTTGAGGTCATTATGTTCTAGACCTATTATCTCCTTAATATTTTTGGTGAATTTTGTTGAACCATTTCATTAATAAAGTCTTCCGCTTGTGTTTATTTAATGTCATAAGTGTGACATTTGACCCATTCTCGGGTGGGGTGTTACATCTAAACTATACATAGTTGCCTATTTTATTCCTTGTGTATGTGACTATGATAAACTATGGCAATTTCGTAATATCGTCACGTAAAATGGATTTCTAACAGTTCGGTCATGGAGCTCCTCTCCGCCCTACTCCACTCCCCGAGTACTCAACTTGAGAGTTACTTTACTAGATCAACACGCTCCCATTTCGGCGTAGAAAACCTTACACAACGTCGCTTACACTTTATCCGGTACCAAGCTACATACCGAGTCCTAACACCGGTAGAACCAACCCTACGTCGCTTACTCTTTTATTCGGTACAAAGCTAAATACCGAGTTATTACACACCGAGTATAACCAACCTAAACCCGTTATGTTTTATGGCCCAACATAACAAACCTTGTGTTTTATGGCACAAACACATAAACCATCTAATCTAATTGGTAATATAAAATGTGATTACAATGATGATCCAAGACAATGTGTCTAGTAGATATGAATGACTAATCTAGATGAACTTCCATTGATGGGAAGCCTTTAAATGGATGTGGATGGTGAGATCTTTAATCTTGTAGATCTTCATATGTATGTGCTTTGTGATGGATGGAAATGACAAGAACTTTTGCTTTGGTGGATGTAGTTGGCAAGATCTTGATGCTTGATTTGGTGGATCATTTCGGGTGTATGCTTACAACAAAGATGAGAGTTAGAAGCATTATGTTCATGGTGATTTATGGAAGCATTTTCTACAGATCTAAGTGTGTGTAAAATGGTGAAAAAGTATGTTTTTAGTCATTAAAAACAGACTGGAAAGGCTCCTTTATTTATAGGCAAAAGCTGAATGGAACCGGCTACTGTTCACAATGGAATCGGCTTTGTAAATCAAAGGGAACCAGCGATGCTCTAATTGAACTGGCTATTGTTAACCAGATACAAATTTTAGCTAAAAAATCTTTTGTGATCTTTGAGATATTTTTCAAGACTTAGATGATGTAATGCATGATGTGAAAATCATTTTCTATTTTATTTTTCCTTAGTTAACTTTGTATATTTTACAAACTAAAGTGTGCAAGATAACTATTGTATACTTGCTAAAATGTTTGTATAAAAATACTTGTAAATGTAAAATGTGAAATGAGGTTTGATCATAATGCAATATAACAAACATGTACGGACCTGTGTTGTAACATACGAGGAATTGAGACGTGGAGATGTGTTGATGATATTGAGACACAATATGATTATGAGTAACTTATACATTTTATGTTATGTATTACAAGTTACATGTTTGTCATTATCAAAATAAACGAGAATGTGTAGATTAAATATTGTAATATTTGCACTAACAATCTCCCCCTTTTTGACGATGACAAACAAACGTGTAAACGTAATAACTCGTAAAATGTAAAGTTACTTGTATCCGCGTACTACCTTTACATTACCTGCTCCGTTTACACTCTTCTCCCCCTTTTGTCGAAACAAAAAGGGTGTGTCCTTGGCGTTTAACTTCATTTCTCCTCGAAAAGGCGAGCTTGCATCATCTCTAGTGAAGTTAAAATGTCTACTTCAATTCCTTATGGTGTTTCATCCTCTAGGTAATTGTCCTTGGTCTATAGCGGACCCGTTGATCAAATTTGAAAGCTTAACCTACAAAATGGTTAGTTTCGTGCAACATATATAAAAAATATGAAAACTATATGATTTAGAAAATGACATCTTTCTTTTGGTCAAAACGGAAAGGAGTGTCGAAGAGTAAAAATGATGATGAATGCGTGCATGCTTCACCTTAACGAGTGCTCCCCCTTATTCGAGGCGTCAAGATATGATTAAAAATCTACAAACAAAAATTAGTGCAAAACTAGATTCGTCCTTGGATGAGTAAAATATATACAACAAAGTGTAATAAGATGCATGCTATGAAAGCTCAACGGAAGCTCCCCCTTCCTCGAGGGAGTCAAGTATGATCCTACAAAACAAAAATTAGTGCAATAATAGCTTTTGTCCATAGACAGATATGTCATATACAACAAGTGCATAGACGACCAAATATGATTGCTTGACGAATGCTCCCACTTGTTCGAGGGCGTCAATATGACCCTACAAAGAGAAAAAAATGTTGCAAACTTCATCCTTGGATGAGTATGCCATATACCACAAAGTGTAGATTCCAAGTCAGAATCAGGCTCTTGCATTTCTTAATCGTTGGAAGAACCAAAAAGTGTATTATCAGCATCATTAGTCTTTTTAGGGTCTACTTTCCCTATGAACTTAATATCAAACTCATTATCAAAAGGGCTCTCGTCAGTATCCATATTTATATCATATCCATACAAATCTTCAAAAGTCACATTACCCAACGATGTGATCCCAAAGTCCTTCACGACCTCCTCAACGATTGTTTCTTTTACTTGCATAAGATTATTAGTTGAAAAGGTAAATTTGTAATAAAGTTAAGGATCGCCAGTATGATGCCCCTAAGAAGACCGAGGGTGATAATTCAGTCCCGTCAAAAGTCTAAGACTTTTGGGACTCTTTTGATTTGTGAGTTTGTAATGTAGGGAAGGATCGTCGGTACGCTGCCCCTAAGAAGACTGAGTGTGATTATTCAGTCCCCTCAAAGGTCTAAGACCTTGGGACTCTTTTAATTATGATTCAGTGACCCCAAAGGCTAAGTGAAGTTCAGGCACTCATAGGGTCTAACTTTCATGCGCATGATGTTGTGGGTCCTTGCAAAGTTTAGAGTTTTCATGGTCAACATCAGGCGTTATAAACCTGAGCGTATCATTCCCTGATGCAGACTCTAAGTGTATAGAAGATATAGATATGGATGTGCTAACTCTGACTCTCTAATGGGTCGGGGGTAGCCCTTATCTTCACCACTCTCTTCTAGAGAAGTTTGAGAGTGGTTGCTTGCAGTGCCCCTTAAATTTAATTAACCGTTACCTTTTCGGAATTAGCTAGTTTAGGATGGTTCCTTAGCTCCTCTGCCGATCCAGAGGCCTCTAGACTCTTTATGGCATCAGCGATGGCCACTAAAACCTCAGCATGCTGAGTCTCAGCGACTTGTTTCTTCGGTTGGGATTCCCTGATAGTTTTTGAAGTATTGGGATTGGAGGAAGATGGGTTTTTATTCTTCTTTAACTTCTTGTCAGTTGATGCTTTGGACTGACCAACAAGCTGTACAGTGGTCCCGGACAAGGACTTGTCAGCAGTGTTGCTAGTATTCACTCCCTTGGAAGGAAGGATCAAAGTCTCTTTTGGCATAGTTGAAATTGTAGCCTCTTTCAGCATATGAGAGATCAAAGCTACCTCATTTGCAGATGGGATTTTAAAAGAAGTGGCTGAGATATGATGAGGTTTAAAAGTTTTCAGCTTATCATTCTTGTAGGCATTACCCAACAGATGTTCAATGACGAGGGATACATATCTAGTATAGCAAACATTCAGTTCCCTTTTCTTCTTGCCATTTATAAGTTTGGAAATGAGATCTGGAGAAGAGAATGTTGCCAAAGTCAACATTCAGATCCCAACACAAGCTATATGAAATCACTTGTTGGTTGATGTTCAGTTGATCATGTGATCCTTGCATACCTCCCAAGTACTTGACAATATGTAGCATAAGAACCCTCCAAATTGGTGAGAAATATCTATTTTTCAACGGGGATGAGTTGACAAGATCAATGGAAGAAAGAGTGGAATATTTCTCATCAACCAGTCCCAGAGTTGCAAACCTAGCCCTCATCATCTCTTTTGGTGGAATAGAAACATAATTCTCACTATATTTTAAGCGAGTGATGGAGGAAAAGTCATCAAGGTTAAAAGAAAGTGGTTTATCAAAGTTGGAGAGGGTGAAGGTGATTGTGTTTGTTACATCTACCTCAGCAGAATACCAGAATTCCCTAAGGTATTCATAGTAATAAGCCGATGGTTGTTTGATGAAAGCAGTAGATACGCAACAGTTTTTCATGAAAGAGAGCATGGGAAGGTATAAATCATTTGTGTGCTCAAACAACGCAACGCCATTGTTGAACGCGATGATACATTTGTCACACTCAAAAGATACATTAGATGCAGGCGTGAGTTGTGTTTTGGTTTGTTGTGAAGATGTTTCTTAACCGATTGTTGTTTAAAGATAAAGGATTTTGCTTCGTTTGATGAAAATGGTTTTGGGAGAGATGATGAACGTATGTTTTAGGGTTTTGATTTGAAAAGTGAGGTGTGTGAGTGAGAAAATGATAGTTTATACCATAAATTTGTTTTATATTTTAAAAATAAAAACCGTTTGAGTTCTGCATTAAATGCATAGTGGTAAAACTGTCACAAAACGTGGGTCTCTTGCCCCTTCATGCACTGTAAAATCTTGCATTTTTCAAGAATGTAGGTAAACTTTTGAGAGAATATCCGAATTAAATATTAGAGAATGTTTGTCTTTCAACTTAAATGTAACTATTCAGTTACCTTAAAACATTTAATATTCAAGTCAGATAATCACTTAAAACCTTTTCCTTATCAGGGATTACTTTATCAATATTGAGCATACCCAACTCAACGACCAATCTAGTAAAGCTAGGCTTAGCTAGAGGTTTTGTAAAAATGTCACCTAGTTGCATATCATTGGGTACAAAATGAATCTCAATATCACCTTTTAAAATGTGCTCCCTGATGAAGTGATACATGATGTTAATATTTTTTGTCCTAGAATGTAACACTCGATTGTTTGAAATGGCAATGAAACTTGTATTATCACAAAAGATAGGCACCTTGTCATAGAGAACATCATAGTCAGCTAGCCTTCTTTTAATCCAGAGGACTTAAGCACATCATCTAACACCAGCAACATACTCAGCTTCAGCTGATGACATGGCCACTGAGCTTTGCTTCTTTGCACTCCAACATAGTAATTTTCCACTAAGTATTTGACAACCCCCTGAGGTACTTTTCCTGTCTAGATTACATCTAGCATAGTCTGAGTCTGAGTATGCCTTGAGGTCAAAGCCTGACCCTTTAGGAAACCAGAGACCAAGATTCGGAGTTCCTTTGAGGTACCTGTATATTCTTTTTACAGCTACTAGGTGGGATTCCTTGGGGTTAGTTTGGTACCTAGCATAGAGACATGTGGAAAATTGGATATCTAGTCTGCTAGCTATTAGATACATCAGTGACCCAATCATGCCTCTGAACTGAGTCTCATTAACAGAGACCCCTAATTCACCAAGGCCCAAATTATTTGGGAGAAGTATGAGGCATTTCACTAAGGCATAATCAGCTACATTATATTTCTTGAGCAAGTTTTTAATATATTTTTCTTAACAAATAGAGATTCCTTTGAAATCTTGTTTTATTTGAAAATCCAGAAAATAAGTTAGTTCACCCATCATACTCAATTTATACTTTTTGGTCATCAGCTTGACAAATTGTTTACTAAGCTTATCATTGGTTGACCAAAAAATGATATCATCCACATATATCTGTACAATTATGACATCACTCTTAGTTTTATGAGTAAAAAGAATATTGTCAATGGTACCTCTAACAAACTTGTGCTGAATAGGAAATTTTGACAATGTTTCATACCATGCTCTAGGAGCTTTTTTCAGCCCATAAAGAGCTTTATCCAGCTTGCACACATAGTTTAGAAATTCACTGCTTTCAAACCCAGGTGGTTGTTGTACATACACTTCCTTAGAAAGTTTCCCATTCAAAAATTCACTTTTCACATCCATCTGATATACCATAAAACCATGTATGCAGCATAAGCAAGAAAGATCTTGATGGCTTCAAGTCTTGCAAATGGTGCAAAAGTTTCATCATAGTCAATCCTCTCTTCTTGTCTATACCCCTAAGCAACCAACCTTGCTTTATTCTTGATAATCACATCATTTTTATCTATCTTGTTTCTGAAGATTCAATTGGTCCCAATGATGATTTTACCATGAGGTGTAGGGACAAGTGGCCAGACTTTGTTTCTCTCAAACTGATTTAGCTACTCTTGCATTGCAATTACCCATCCTTCTTCTTCTAGGTCTTCAAATACCTTCTTTGGTTCAATCTTATAGAGTGAATTGACATATAGGCACTCATGGGCTGATACAACTTTAAAGTCTCTAATTCTGTTTCTAGTTGTTACACCGACCTGAGGTTCACCTAGAATGTTAACTATAGAAATGTGTTTCTCTTTAGACCATATGTCTTGAAGAGCTGGAGTATTAAGAGTGATATCAGTTGTTGGTGAAATGATAGTTGCTGAGGGTTTAGCTTCCCTGATTGGAATGTTTTGAGACTCTATAGTATTGATATGAGTGTCAGCTAACTCAGAGTCATTAGCTGGTTCAGAGTCATCAAGTTTATTTTGAACAGGGTGATCATCAACTATTGAGAACTCGGGTAATTCATCAAGTGAGTTGATGTCTTGAACAGAAAGAGTGATAGGATCAGGGATGGTGATGTTGTTTGTGGAAAGGGGATCAAATTCAGGGACATAA
>BQNB010179716.1:0-12746 GCA_026074375.1 Tanacetum coccineum | reverse complement strand
AATCTTAAATAAGTCATACCGATCAACTCTGTAGTCATTTAGAAAAATTAACTCCAAATCTAGATATTACAAATTAAATTCCCTGATTCTTTATAAGCATTGATCCCGGTCTTGTCACATTATAACTTTGTCATATCGAACCTCGTATACAACCGATAACCATTTAATCTTAAATATTTAGTCCAAGTTAACTAATTTATACATCTATTTATATAAAATTTTGTTTAAGAAGGTAGGACTACAATAAGCAAGCTTAACTAAATATAGCAATAATCATCCCAAGTGAATCATATAGCCAAATTTAGTTATAATACGAAACCGTTACCATTGTAATACTCGGTCCAATACTCAAACCAGCCCATCATTTAACAAAGAGTGTGCTTGGCCTATGTAAATAGCAGCTCGGCCCAACACAATAGTCAACCAAAATTTCCATCACACACCAGGATACTTGACTCAATCTTAAATACCACCACTAGACAAAAAGTTCAATTATCAAACGCATGGTGTATAATTAAAACTTAGACGCGGCCCAACCACTGTGAATTCACACATCCCATTGTTTTTGTGATAACCCATATCCAGCCCATCAACAAATGACAACTCGGGCCACTCCTGAATACAAGACCCCGGTCCAATTTCTTTTCTTTAAATACCACCATCCCTTTTAATTAGGGTATATGTTAACCCTAATCATATTCATACCAGTCTACCACATATCGTATCTCTCTAACCATTCCTGTCACAAGCACAATCAACCAAAATAAACATCTTGATCTGCCATTCATCTCACACAATCTCACTCGATTTATTGAAACAACCTTCCCTCTTTCGTTTCATGTTAATCGATAACAAGAACCCACAAAACGAACAATCTTGATTGATAATCCAAAAGATGAACCGTGAACCAAAGATGAAGAGCGAATGCTTCAAGATCATTTTAATGGTCTCATGTAGGTGTGAGATGTGTTTACAATAGAAACAAAGAATAGTTCATAACAGATTTGTTATAGATCTATCTTTATGTTCGAATAATAAAGATCAATGATGAGTCGTTTTTGTTATCGTGGTCATATCTTGAATTGTGAAGCACGAACGAAACAAGAACTGAGATCTAGAGAGAGAAAGAGAGTGGAAGGTTGCTTCTAGTGAGAGAAAGTGAAAGAGAATAATATAAGATTAGTATGTGAAAAATGAAACAACCAACACCCTTTCTATAGCATGGAAAGGGTTTATATACCTAGTATATGGCCGATGTGGGCTTTGTCCATGGGCTTGCCATAGGCTTTAGCTTAACTAGCCTATCTAGTTTCCAAATATTACTTAACGAGCTATCTAACGATATTAATAGAAGTGACCGATACTTTCGTATTCCTAACAATCTCCCCCTAATGGAGGTCACTCCATTTTACAAAAACTTAAACTTAGCATACTATGCTTTGTCTTCAGTCTTGCGCTCGCAGACTTATTTTCTTGATTTTATGTTGTGAACATGATGTAGTGATCTTTGACTTTAGGCTTGAGCTTGTTCAGATAGGCTTGACTTGTATGTGAACTTGAACTTTTTTGAGATCATCTGTTAATGATAAGAAACACTAGCTAACAAAGATGATCCGAAGGTCGGGGAGGATGAAACAAATAGAAAGCCATATTATTGATGAGAGAAAAAGATAGAGAGAAGTTGTGTGTGTCTAGAGAGAGAAACAAGAACGCATACACTTTTACAAAATGAATCCTCACCCCTCCATAGAAGTATGAAGGGGGTATTTATAGTCCAAACACAACTAAACTATCCTTAATAGTCTAATATAGTCCCTGCGTGTTTGGCTATTTATGAACTAATGTAATTCCATATAGGTCCTTATATTTTAAGGCTAACAATCTTCCCCTAATATGTGGACATACGAAATTACTTACAATGTTCCTATCAAGTACAAATACAACATGATGAAATGACATCCAAGGCGCTTCCAATGTTGAAGATGACGTCTTTGTCTTCTAGTCTTGATACTTGTACTCCAGCTTGGATCTTAAGTGTCTTTAATTGTACAGGAACCATTATAGTATGCATGAGTTGGATTAACTTCCCCCCAATTCATGTAGCATGTCTTGAAAAGCTTTCTTCATAGACTTCTTTTTGGCGAAGTTTCTGAATCAGCTTCCCCCCAAACCAATATCCCTATCTTAAGCAGATTCTGAAACTTTGAAGTAGCTTGAACAATCTTCTACTTGTCATTTACGTGCACAACGGAATTTTGTAGAAGTCAAACCACACCAACGACCACTGCTTCTTGTCATTAGGGCTTGGTGAATATTTGTTCGGGGGTACATGCGAGAAATCAGCAACAATTCTTCTCACGTATGCAGAATACTTCATAAACCATACTAAGTAAAGTAGTATACACTACTTCCCCCTGGAAGTTGACATGGTAACATCAAAGTCAACTAAGTCCCGGATGTACACATTTTCCCCCATGATGGTTGCGAACTCTCGGAAGCATCATTGTTGTGTACGCACATATACTCGAGAAGTTCTTGTCTTAAGCACAAATCTTGAGATCCAAACAAACCATTACCCTCTTGTCTTCAGAAACCGTAGAGGAGATGAAGCAAGAATCAAGAAAACTTGGTATAATCAAGGTCTTGTATATGAATGTCGTTGAAGAACTTTGAGAATTTTGCTTAGACTGTGAAGTACCATTGTCTTGGAATAGCACAATAATATCCCGTGAGAATTGCTGATTACATCTCAACCTTTAAACTCTCTGGCTAACTTACCAACCTCGTATTTTGTCGGCTATTGTTGTGATCACTTGGTGAAGTAAACCCGATATACCAAACTTGAAAATGAAGTAGAATCCCCCAAATTTGTTACTTAATCTTGCACTGTTGTTGATTGAAGAACGGTGCAAGATTAGATCTTTAAGTACTCTATACCCACTCCGAAAGTATGAGAAGTACAACACCTCTTGAAATTATCCACATCGACTTCTGCGTGTGACACTGAGTACTACAACGTAACTCCTTTAAGTGATAGTTATAACCCATGAGCACTACAATGTAACTCCTTACATCAGGAAATAACTAGATAATCCAAGTCTTAATCATATTCCTTTTGTGCTCAAGCAAGTCATCAATCGATAGATTGGGTTTGAAGAAAAGGGGTAGAAAGTAGAAGGAAGTCTCGATGATGAAATAAGTAGACGCCTTCGTGAAACTCAACTTCAATCTCAAATACGGGATACCAAATCAACTTCGTGATCACTTGTCATCGTAATCCGAATCTTTAGCCGTTTGTCGTTTTAGTGAATCTTATTCGGATCGTTTTTAGTGTTATGTATCGTGTTTGTTGTGTTGTTGTTCAAGAATGTCGTTAAACTATGACAAATGTTATTTTTGAATGTCGTTAACGAATAAACATTGTCTAGTTCAACTTGTCGTTATAGCGTTTTTGTACCCGACTTATTTATCATACTCAAGACTAATTCAACAAAACCAACCCATAATCACACTTAGTAAATACATTCAGCCCATTTCAATTGCTATATCGGGCCTGTCAACACCCTATAAGCCCAAATTCAATAAGGCATGAACATGGCCCATTTGTGATTCTATAATACCGGGTCTAATAATTAAAATCCCTTATAATTAAGGTATTGTAACCCTAATCTCATATAACCATAAAACACACCGCCCCATCTAAGTCTTTCTCTCCCAAAAGAAAAACGCAGCCTCACCAACTCAATCTCATCTCTCAAAACAATAATCGTAGGTACAAGATGATAAATCTTTATACACGATCGAGCCTTAAACCAAAAAGGCAAGTGCACGAACCTCTTTCTGATTTCACAAAACACAAATAATCCATTACCCCTTTTCATCAGTGAGAACCATTTATCATATCCATGAGGCACGAGCAAGAATGGACTTCTAGATCCTTTGAAGGGTCGCAGGTAGGGTCAATGATTTGTCTTGTCTTGTGTCGTGTGTCCAGAAATCGAACCAAAGACATGAATATGAACACTATTGTTCATATACATTCTTGTATTGTGTTCGAATATTAAGCAAGAAGCCATGCTTCATATAGATCAATGATGTATCAGTGTTTAATCTTGTATAGATTGTGGGTATAGAAACACGAATCTGAGATCTTATTTAGTTCGTTTCGAATCTTGTTTGATTTTGGAAAAGGAGATATGTTAGATGTAGTTGTGGAGTGGTGATTGATAAGTGACAATGGGATTAATTGATTGGATTGATGTTGTTGTTGTCTGTGATGTTGTTGTTGATGTTATTATAGTTATGTTTGTCCATTAGAGTCTGTCTTTCTTCTTCTTCTTTTCAGTTGACTTTGAATCTATGAAACTGCGAATCCGGTCAACCCTAAAAACTGCATATCCGGTTCTACTTAAGAACTGCGAATCCGGTTCCAACCAAAGAACAGCGTATCCGGTTCGACCTAAAAACTGCAAGAAAGAAGAAAAGGCAAACGAAAAAAAACTAATAAAAGGAACAAGAAGAAAAAAAACAACGAGGCCACTATTTTGTCAAAAAGACATAAAAAATGTAAACAATTTCTTGAGTAAGATTTGTTACGTTTTTAACAGATTTGAGCCCAAAATCAGAGTTTCAACAGTAGGCCCAAATGAAAATTAGTTTTTTGGTTGCATAGAAACAAAAGAAAGAAAAAACATATGCCGAATAGAGAAAAAAAAATAACCCTTTGAAGCCGAACCAATAAGCTCAAATATGCCACAACGAAACAACAAACACAACTTACACGAATACAATACACCCCCGGTTAGCTCTTGATACCAATTGTACGTAATAAGATATACTAGCTAAACTCGATTCGGAGGTCGGGGAGGATTAACAAGAACTTAGCCATATTTATTTAGGAGAGAGAAAAGGAAAGATTTGTATGTGTTTTTATAAGAGAGAAAAGAATACACACACACTTTTTTTGGGAAGTGATACAAATGATCTTCACCCCATCCAGGAAGTATGGAGGGGGTATTATAGGTCAAGCAAGGAAACTATCTAGACATTAACAATTCCTAGTCCCTACGTGTCCTTTCCTAATGATAAATAATGTAATTTTTCCGGATAACCAAAACATATTTAAGGCTGAAAAATCTTCCCCAATATGCTGGAAATATCGGAATTACTTACAATGTTCCTTATCCATGTATATATACAACACAATTAAAGTCTTCCCAAAGTCTGAAGATGTCTTTCCGAGATCTCCTGTTCTTGAAACTGTACTCCTAGCTTGGATCTTTAGTGTCTTACTTGTAAAAGAACCATTGTTAGTATGGCATGAGTTGATTAACTTCCCCAAAATTTCATGCTGGCATGTCTTGAAAAGCTTTCTTATTAGACTTTTTTTTGACAAAATTTGAATCAGCTTCCCTCCAAATCCAACCATCCCTATCTTGCCATATCTCAAACTTAGATGTAAGCTAGAAAAAAAACTTCCTATTTGACATTATGTGCACGGCGGAATTTAGTAGAATATGAAACCATAACATCAAATACTACTGCTACTTTCATTAGGTCTATGGTGAAATAGTACATATCGGGGGTACATGTAAAGGAATCAAACAACAATTCTTCTCACGTTATCAGTATAATCACAAACCATACTAATTAAAAGGTAAGTTAACCCCCTGGAAGTTGACAGGAATCATCACAGACAACTAAGTCCCTCGGATGTACACATTTTCCCCTAAATGATGGCTGCGAACTCTCGGAAGCATCATTGTCCGTGCAACGTACCATATACTCGAGAAGTTCTTGTCTTAAGCAAACATCTTGAAAAGTTATGAATGGTATTGAAGAACTTTGAAAGATTTTACTTAGACTGTGAAGTACCATTGACATTTTATAGCTTCAAATATCTCGTGAGAGTTGCTGATGACATCTCAACCTTTAAACTCTCTAGCTAACTTACCAACCTCGTATTTTGTCGGCTATTGTTGTGATCCACATTGTGAAGTAAACCGATAATACCAACTTGAAAATGAACTAGAATCCCCCAAATTTGTTACTTAATCTTGCACTGTTGTTGATTGAAGAACGGTGCAAGATTAGATCTATAAGTACTCTATACTCAACCAGAAAAGTATAAGAAGTGCAACACCTCTTGAAATTATCCACATCGACATCTGCGTGTGACACTGAGTACTACAATGTAACTCCTTTATGTGATAGCTATAACCCGTAAGCACTACAATGTAACTCCTTACATAAGGAAATAAGACTATAGAAGATCAATTCTTAATCATAAGTTGTATACGTTCAAGCAAGTCATCAATCGATAGATTGAGTTTGAAGAAAAGGGTTAAAAAGTAAAAGGAAGTCTCGATGATGAAATAAGTATACGCCTTCGTGAAACCCACTTCAATTCTCAAATAAGGGATACCAAATCAACTTCGTGATCACTTGTCATCGTAATCTGAATCTTTAGCCGTTTGTCATTTTAGTAAATCTTATTCGGATTGTTTTTAGTTTTATGTATCGTGTATTTGTTTGATTTGTTGTAACTAATTGGTCCGTTAAACTAGGACAAATGTTGTTTGAAAATTGTCGTTAATGAATGAACATTGTCTAGTTAAACTTGTCGTGATAGTGCTTTTATACTCGGCTTAATCCATAAATACGAGTCCATGCTTAATAACCCATTTAATAAAAACATACCCAGACACTTATACAAGGCCCTCTTGCTAATAGCACAAATTCGGTCCACTTTCATTGAACCAAATACCACGACCAACATTTTCATTTAACCAAGAGGTCCAGGCCCAAACCAACAAATATAAGTTTTATTAATAAAACTATTTCCCTCCTGTTAGTCATCTTCTTCATTAGAAACATATAAAAATGCAACGAATGCAAATTTGATCTCGCAGGATGCTACGGTTGTCATCGGTGAAAACCGAATATACCGCGTTGATCGAAAAAGGATCACGATCATATTGTATTGAACGTTAAACAACCCTTAGTGCACCGTCACCCGAACGCGTAAATCCAAAATGGCACAAGAAACCGAGTATATACAAAACAGTTGTGAGTTTCGATTTCTTGCTATTTCGGCTCCTATTGATTTTGAGTTGTTCGGTTCCCAAATGGACACAGGTTGTTCAGTTCCCAAATGGACACAGGTTGTTCGGTTCCATAAGACAAGAAGTTGTTCGGTTCCTTAATATAACAAGTTGTTCGGTTCCTTAAGATAACAAGTTATCCGGTTCCTTAAGAAACAAGTTATTCGTTTTGCAAATGAAACAAGTTGTTCGGTTCGCACTTGAAAACGGAGTTGTTCAGTCACAAACTTGAACAAGTTCTTCGGATTCGAAGCACTGTGAAACAAGTAGTTTGGAGTCAAAACTTAAACAAGTAGTTCTGTTGTTGAACAATACAAAAAATAGTAGTTCGGTGACCACACGAAAACATTAGTTCGGTTAAACAAAGAAACAGGTAGTTCGTATCAAAGTATTTCGGTCGACAAGAAATATCAAACTCTTGAACGCGCCTTCTAGACCTCTTGTTTTTAGCCAAGTTTGTACTTGTTTTGTGCCACAAAGCTTATAAATCACAAATAAGCTCAAAGTGATTAAGTTTGGTATTTTCAAGGGTGACCTCCCTTAGGGGGAGATTATTAGATATTAGAAAAAGACTCGGTCACCGCGTGTATTTTACTGTTTATTATAGCTCGTAGTTTAATAGTTAATAGTACGTTTTTCTGTTTTACGTCGGGTACAAATACCCGGTATATTGTAAGTACTATATAAGTCTCTTCCAACTTTGGAAGAGGCAAGCTAGTCATTAATTTCCTTTTCATTTAGAAACACATTTTCTCTCTCTAGAAAACTCTCTCATATGTTTCTCTCTCTAGAAACTAGCCAAATCCAATAATCGACCCCGTGTTATGATATATGATATACCACAAATAACCACGAAACAAATAAACATGAATATAATACACCCCTGGTTAGCTTTGATGCCAATTGTAAACAATAAGAGATACTAGCTAAACTCGATCCGGAGGTCGGGGAGGATTAAACAAATAAGTAGCCATTTTATTATTTAGAGAGAGAAAGGTAAGATGTGTGTGTTTTCTAGAGAGAGAAACAACACACACTTAAGAGACAACATGAATCCTCACCCTTCCATGGAAGTATGAAGGGGGTATTTATAGGTCAAGACAAGGAAAACTATTCTAACTTAACATTTCTAGTCCCTGCGGGTCTTGCCTAATGATAACTAGTGTAATTCCGTATAAGTCAACATATTTTAAGGTTAACATGATTTGCCAAAAAGTTAAGTTTTAGATTTATTTACTCAATCATCCAATAAGATTCAATTACTTATCCTTTTTAGGTCCTTTAATTTGTGATGGTCTTATATGGGTCTTAACAACAAACCTTTTCTCTCTTGCGAAACATAGCTCCCATCAAGATCCCTAACTTCTTCCAATATACTACCTTCCATCTGTAACGTACCTGCTAAAGCCATGTTATCGTGAGTGTTATCACGTCCTTATGATCTTCCATAACGAAGTTTCTTAAAGGTTTACTTGCTTTGGAGCCATAGGGTTTGGTTTGATGTTTTAGGGTTCGTTCGTTGTGTTTTGTTAGATCTGCTTTTTAGTTCTATTTCATTCAAATTGGTGTTCTTTTTTCAAGCCCTAATTCGATTTAGGGTTTATTTTCCTAGGGTTTTGTTTTCTGTTTCTTGGGTTTCAGTTTGATTATTCATTATGGGGGATGGCAATTGGAAGTCTTGTAGATCTAAGGAGGATCAAACCCAATTAATCTTTCAATCAATTTTTGTGACTAACTTCCCTGATCACGTTACGGCTCGTGATCTTTGGAAGGTGTGTCATGATTATGGAGTCGTTGTGGATGCTTTCATTTCTTATAAGAAATCAAAAGCAGGTAAGCAATTTGCTTTCGTCCGGTTTATTAAGGTTGATAATATTGATCGTCTTGTCGCAAACTTATGCACCATTTGGATTGGGCGCTTCCATCTTCATGCAAATGTTACCCGTTTTCATGGAGAACGTAAACCTTCTGCTCTTTCTTACCCCTCTAATGCTAACGAGAGGAATTCACCAGGTTCTTATATCTCTATTCTTAAATCGGGCAAAACAAATAGCGTCATGTCTGATTAGGTTCTTCCATCTTTGATTCTCGATGATTCATGTATTTCGGATAGAGATTTTAGCTTTTCTCTTATGGGTAAAGTAAAAGATATCACAACCATGCCTAATCTATATGTTATTTTGGAAAAGGAGGGTTTTCGGAACTTGTCACTCACTAATTTGGGAGGCTTATGGGTTCTTATTGTAGCGATCTCTATCTCTGCCAATGAGAAACTTTTGAATCATACAGGTGTGGGGTCATGGTTCTCCTCTCTAAAACCAGCTTGTAACTATTTCGTTATTGATGAGAGAGTCGTGTAGATTTCTCTCGAATGCTTCCCTCTAAAAGTGTGGACCCGTAATACATTTGCTAAAGTGGCATCTAAATGGGGTGACCTTGTTGAATGGGAGGATTTATCTGAAAAGTCTCTATTTTGTAAGCGTTTGTGTGTGAAAACTAAGCTCAACGAGATGATTGCTAAACGTTTTAAAGTCGTTATGAAAGGTTCAGTGTATTGGGTTCGTGCAAAGGAAATGGATGCCTGGGATCCGTTTGTTTGTAATGATTCTTGTGAAAGTGAGTCATCTGATGATGAAGAAGATGAGAACGACGACGGGTCACAAGATAAAGTCACATTAGATAATGATGTTGAGAGGGTCTCTGAATCAGGTTGTATGCATAATAACAACTTACTTTATGATAACAACCAAAACAATATAATGTCTGATAAGGACAAAGTTCTATCCGAGGACCCTTTTAATATATATGATATCCTGAACAAGAGAAAGGATAGTGGTGACGACTTAGAATATCCACCTGGTTTTACACCAAGTGGGATTAACGCGAAGGAGGTGAACAAAAAGGTGAAAGAAAGGGGCTACAAGTAACGAGGTAAATGAGCATGTTAATTCTACTTCAAATAAGCTTGAAGAGTCTGTTCCCAAAGGAAAACTTTCATCGAATAATAGTGTTTGTTTGAAGAGGGTTCATACAGACGGTTTAATATTACAATTGATGGATGAGTTAGTTAAGGTAGGAAAAACTATAGGATACAATATGGAAGGGTATATGTGAAACATTGAAGTCATTATCGGCTCACAAGGAGAATGCAACGTTGTCAAATGAATTTTTTATCGTTAAACAATCAAGGACTTGGTCATAAGGCAAAAAAAGGGTGGGTAAATGAGTTGTGTATGAAACATCATGTTAATTTTGTATCTCTTCAGGAAACTAAAATGGAGAGCATGGAGTTGGTTACTATTAAGACGTTGTGGGGTACTTCTCCTTTTGATTATGCTCTTATTTCTTCTTTAGGCAACTCAGGAGGTATTTTATGTGTTTGGGACCATACTTTGTTTGTCAAAGATAAAGTTACCTCGTCTAATAATTTCTTGGCTATTATGGGTACTTGGGTTCCTTCATCTTCCAAACTCAGTATCATTTCTATTTATGCTCCCCAAGATCTAACAGAAAAGAGGGTGTTATGGGATTACATCCTTCATCTAATAGACCGATGAGATATAGGTAGTGTGATTATGGGGGATTTTAATGAAGTTAGAACGGAACAAGAAATATATAGTTCGGTTTGTTCAAGGTGCTAACGCTTTTAATAGTTTTATTTACTTAGAAAGTCTGATTGATATTCCTCTTGATGGTTATGCTTACACTTAGGCCCACAAGACCGCCAATAAGATGAGTAAGTTAGATAGATTTCTAGTTTCTAAAGGCTTATTGGCTTCGTTCTCGTATCTTTTGGCTCTTTGATTGGATAGAAATATATCGGGTCCTCATCCTATTCTCACGCGGGAACTAAGCATTAATTATGGTCGTGCTGCATTTAGATTTTTTCACTCTTGGTTTAACTTGGATGGCTTTAACAAAATGGTAGAAGATACATGGAAGAGCTTAGCCACTGTTGACTCGAATGGTATGATTAATTTAAAGAAGGAAATTCAAGCTCTCAAAAGCGTCATTAAACAATGAATCAAAAATGCTAAGAAAAGCTCTTATAAGGCGAAGATCTCCATTCAATCCAAACTTTCTGATATCGACAAAATTCTTGACCATGGCGGTAGTAATGAAGAGATTTTATCCGATAGATCTTTGTTGTTGAAAGATCTCAATGACATTAATTCTATTGACTCATTGGAAGCGGCTCATAAATCTAAAGTTCGTTGGGCTATAGAAGGTGATGAGAATACAAAGTTCTTTCATGGTATTCTTAATAGTAAACGTTCTCAATTAGCTATTCGTGGGACCCTTGTTGATGGTGAGTGGATTATTGATCCATTGGCGGTGAAAAGTGTGTTCCTAAAATACTTTTCTACTCAATTCTCCTCGCCCGTCTCCCCTCGTATTTGCTTCGTTGATCAATTCACTAATAGGTTATCACTGGAGCAACAAGCTGATCTCGAATGAAACATCTCTAACGAGGAGATAATGAGTGCGGTTTGGGATTGTGGAATGAATAAATCCCCTGGTCCTGACGGCTTCACTTTTTAGTTCTTTCGTAGATATTGGAAGCTTTTAGAACATAATATTGTGGCAGTCGTTAAAGAATTTTTTTGCTTCAGGTACTTTGTTAATACAAATAATGTCTAAAAACGTTATTTATATTTTTTGAACTCTCAACGTTTTGATAATAACAAAATCTAAAAACGTTTAACGTTTGCAAATTATTAATTGTAAAATTCCATTTCTAATATTAGTGATCACTTAAGGTATGAACAAACAAATCATTAAGCATGATTAGTGATCAAGAAAATATTTTTTTTCTCATCCATTACATTTTTACAAAAGATTTTCACAAAATTAATTATACAAAATATTTTCTAATTAAAAGAAAAGTTTTATTAAAAACTTAAATTTTGAAATTCAAATTTTCCCCTCAAAACGGAAGCTTCTATGCCAGATACAACCTTTCCCACAAAAAGACAAAAAAAGGAGCAGAGGTCTGGCGGCCCCCTTATATATATGGGACCGCCGGGACCGCCGCCAGTTACCGTTGGCTTTTCCTGTCTATAAATACTGGTTCACCCCTTGCTGAAAATAAGACCTCTTTGCACGAATTTTCTCACACTTCTTTCTCTCTCTAAAAATCTTCTTTCTCTCACTAAATATCTTGATTACTAACATCTCTTGATCTTGTTTCAAGTGATCTAATCTCTTCTTCTCATCTCTTCCCTCTTTTTCAAGTGCAAGAGAAGAACACTCGTATTCGCCAAGAAACGATCTCTCCTCCTTTCTTCTAAGTACCAAACCTCTATTGTAATTATCTTGTGTATTTGTGTGATTCGGATAGTGTGTAAATCTGATAGTGTAGATCTAGTTATTGTGTATTGATTGTGAAGTGGTAGATTGGTTCTAGCTAAGATTAGACTTGATATCTAGCTTAGTGTTGAAAAATAACGTAAGCGACGTGTAAACGGTTTTCTCCGCCTTAATGGAGCTTTTTGACATAGTGAAATCTCGAGTCGGATACCCGGGGAGTGGAGTAGGGCAAAGAGGTGCTTCGTAGCTGAACCACTATAAAATCTTAGTGTCTTAGTTTGGTTGTTCCTTTCCTTATCTCTTTACATTATTATTGTTGTTATCTAGTTTTAG
>BQNB010179711.1:0-12746 GCA_026074375.1 Tanacetum coccineum | reverse complement strand
CATTTTCTATTCTTTTGGCATTTTATTTGCTTTTATTAGGCAAAATCCCGGGTAATTTAGTATACAATTAAGCAAATATCAATCCTCATATTACAAGTTCCGCCCATACAAGACTTGTAATACTTAGATTCATACATAATTCCATGTAAACAAAATTATGACGGTCTCCGTGTAATACAATATAGTATAAAGCTATGAAGAAAAATAATATCCTTAGAGACCATTGTTTAACTTACAATGTCTGAGAACGAAGTGAGACCATTGCGCAACTCACAATGTCTAACGAGTAGAATGAGACCATTGTGCAACCCACAATGTCTTAAAAATATTCTGGTATTTATATAATAACTCTTATATAAATAAGCGTACGATATACGCGAAGGGAATGCAAGCATATATATATTATATATATGTATGTCACGTAAGCACTTAATGCAGCACGTAATGTAAGCACATAAGCAAGTAGCGTGTATGCACTTTGAAAATGTTTGATGTGATGCAATGTTTGTGAAAACGGTTATAGTCTAGGGTAAAATATGCAACCTAGTTCTCTATAACCAGTGCTCTGATACCAATCTGTAACACCCCCAAAAATCATACAACGCAGCGGAATACCACATGGGGTGCTACTTCATAATACACAGCGCTAGATACAAGAGAACGACCTCTAAATGTGTCGTTTGTAAAACAATCTCGTTGATTTTCTGAAATCAAAATAATAGTTGTCCCATAATTGCATCACCATGAAAAACTTGAATGTAAAGACTCCAATGCACATCAAATAATCCAAGCATCTAATTCACTTGAGAAAAACATGCTTAAAAGTGTCAACATTAAAGTTGGTGAGTTCATAGATTAGTTTAAATATGAATGTAAGTTTCAACTGAATGTATTTGTCCACTGTATCATCACAGTACCATGTAAAAATCCCAAAGATTTATAAAGAATGCACGACACATTTTATGTCACCAAAAGTACCAATCTTATCCCAAAGATTTATAAAGAATGCATGACCAATTTAATGTCACCAAAATGTTTCAAGTATGTATTTGTTGGGGGCCCTGTAGTCCCAACGTGATCCGACATGTTATAACGTTCGTTTCCAGTGATAGCTAGTCACCCGAACGGGAGTTGTCAATCCCGAATAGTCTATTTTATATCATTCGCGTGGACATCACGCTATAACGTTCGTTACCGGCGATAGCTAACCACCCGAACAGGGATCCACACCCGAATAGATCTATTTCATAACATTCGCGCTCACCCTCCAAGTGATTTACAGTTCATGTCGCTGTGACGTTGTATAAGTGGGATTGTTGTATGTTACCGATTGGCTTTATTTTTTAGTAAGTGATACAAATAATGTTGTTCCCATCATGGGTGTTCCCTCAAGAACAACGGGCGTGTTAATGCTTGTTGGCCCCGCAGGCGACCAACCAAATCGTAATCGAAAATCATTTCTAATGTAAAGTACTGATTTGTGACCAAAATGAAGTCAAATAATGTATCACTAGCGAGCTATGGCTATGCAAATAGTATGTAAACCAACTTTGAAAATCAATCGTGTAAATGTGGTTTGCAATGAATTGCAAAATAAGTAATGTAAACCAAGTGTGTTAGGGATAGTATTACAAAACACCTTATTTACTGACTTGAGTGGTACTCCGGTCGACCAAACGAAATATCAGAGTATGGTCGGAGCACTCATGTACCTAACAGAAGTAGACCAGATATTGTACAAGAACATGTTATTGTGCTCGCTATCAAGCGAAACCGACTAAGAAACCATCTCACTGCGGTTAACGGATCTTTCTGTACCATAAACGACTCCATTAACAGGGTCTCTGGTATCCGCATGGACTACCGGTTGCGAAACTAAATGCTTTTTAGATTTTCGGATCACGCGGGTTGTCTCGATTCACGTAAGAGCACATCTGGTGGCATACAATTTCTAGGTGGTGATAAGTTAGTCAGTTGGTCATCCAAAAAGCAGGACTGCACTTCAATGTCTTCAGCAGAAGCCGAGTATGTGTCTTTATCTGCGTGCTGCGCACAAGTTCTATGGATGAGAACTCAGCTCACAGATTATGGCTTTCACTTTGATAAAATACCTATGTATTGTGACTCAAAGGCAGCCATAGCCATCTCGTGCAATCCAGTCCAGCATTCTCGTACCAAGCACATCGATGTCAGATATCACTTCATAAAGGAACAGGTTGAAAAGGGTATTGTTGAATTATTCTTTGTCGGAACTGAATACCAGTTAGCTGACTTGTTTACTAAAGCTTTATCGGAAGAATGGTCTTAAGTTTTCTTGTCAGACGGACTCGGTATGAGATGTTTTGACTCCAGATGAAACTGGAGATTCTGGCAATGAATCTGCCTTATTATTTTAAAATTTACATCAAAATATCATTTTGTAAATATTTTTACTTCTCTCTTTATTTTAGTGGTTTATAATTGAAAAGGCAAATACAACAAATATTAAACCAACCAAAAGAAAATAGAAAAATATAAAACCTAGAAAAACAAAATAAATCAGAAAAATTTCAAAATACCAAAAAGAATCTTCTCGACATGTCTCTTGGAATCGATAACATTTACGGTAACTAGAAATGTTGATTTAACATCGACCGGGGTGTAAATGAAGTTCGACAGGAGTTTTAATGCTTTTCAAAAATGTCATTTCTAAATTTTTCTCAATGACTTATGTACACTTCAGTAGCATAACTCTGGTCTCGAAATGTAACAAGGAAGTATTAGCTCAGTGCGCTTACTCTAAAATGAAGAGAGTCTTCTATCATGTTTTTTTTTAAAATCGTTGAAACAATTTTTCAAAAATAACTTTCACTGTCCAAATTGTCCTACCATATTAATTTGTGGTATTTTTCATAAAAAAAGTGGGTTATTTGTTAAAATTGTGTTGTTCACACTCCCTTCCTCTAATAATTTTCAAAGAATTGTCGTACTGAGAAAGAATGTCATTTTTTGTGGAATCAATTTCTGAGGGGGAGTCTTTTAAAACAAGCCTTTATGTGTTGGGTATCATTCTTAATGTCAATTTAATGTATCCAAACACCTTCTGTGAAATTAAAATGAGGAAATTAATGTCAATTCAATAATATACATTTGTTCACTAAGGCATATTACTCCGTCTTTAATATTTTGTAGGTTTTCATATCAATTTTTCATTCAATGTCAAGTTTTAATGAATATTGGTATCCCACATATAATGTTGTAAGGGGGAGCTATCAGAATTTGAATTCATGCTATATCGTGGTATAATTTTTCTCCCCATGGAATTTTTCATGTCAAATTTTAATCAATTGGTGTTTCAAATACTAAGTGTTTTATTATTTAAAATAAGGGGAGAAAATTGAAATTAGAATATGATATAGACGAAAGTGATTTTAAGACTCTAAGTGCAACTCTTTCCTTCATGTGCTCTAAACAATTTGATCTCGGAGACTATGTTCGTAGGGGGAGTATTTGAAAATTTCAATGCAGAAAATGGTTTTATGGTTCGATCCTTTTATTACCTAACAACCTATTAATTTCACGACGATTCAGAAGTCATAGTTGATTAGGTTAGGTATAAACCTTTTTTTTTTTAACGATCCAACAGAACCGTAGGGATATACACAAGGACAAATCCATAGTGAGCAAATAGTTAGTCTTAGGTCATGAATGGAGAAGAATGTGTAAACGGAACAAATGACCGACTAAAGATGAGCTTACACTTGGAACAATAACAAGGTGGTTAGTATTGAGTCTTGGTAAGCATTGAAGGGGTTGAAGGAATGAAAAAGAAATGTATGGATAAAGGTGAAAAGAAAGAGCCTCTACACCTAGGCAGAAGGGTCAAAACTAATCTTAGTCAAATCCACACAGATGATTGTTGATATTGAGAAAGTCGTTTCATGGACCCAGTGATGCAATGCGCACCCTTCCAGCATTGGTTCTTTCAAAGAAACTTGTCTCATCTTGTCCCGGGATACACAGGAATCTATTGACATCTCACTCGAGCGTAGTTGATATTGAATAGGTGGCAGTCGGCTTCAGCCTCCGATTACTAAAACCAAACGTGACAAATCGAGTTAGAGCCATGAAGAAGATCCAAGTATATATATCATTTACGGACACAATGTCAAAATTACATTGTTGAATACCATAAAGTTAACAAGTGTTGTACAAGTGTCCTACGCATTATCCTTGAGAATCTTGCAGACATCTGAGTTGATACTTAATGTATTCACAATGTATGAAGATCAGAAATCCTGCTTGAGCCACATCAAACATAGCTCTTGTAGACTAGAGAACTTGCAAGATTTTATATGATTAGTTGTGATAATTGGATATCAATGTTGGTACAGTAAATGAGATGCCGTCTTAATCAGAAAGATAGTAACTATCTGATTCCTTTACCGTTTTGTTGCCTTTGAGAGTTCGGTGATGAGAACTTTAGGCAAGCATGGTGAAATCTAATACATCTTGAGTTGGAAGGATCACTGCTTTGAGTGGAAATCCTGCAAGGAGATTCTTTGACATCTACCTGATCACAGGTATAGGTATTTTTATACTATAAAATGGGAACCGGAGGTTAAATGCAATCGAAAGTCAAGATGAATGACAAAGCCATATTCATCTTTTATTGCTAACTGTCTTATTTCAGGTTTAGACGACGGTGTTGCAGCCTCATTCCAGCGAAGTCGGATTCATAAACCACATGCTCATACTCAAGCTTTTAAAGTCAATCATTCAACGTCAAGATAGTTGATTCTAATCTTCCCCACCATCAAAGAGCCTCAAAGTCAACTAAAGAATCGTATTTTGGGAAGATTGTTAGACTTATGATCATATATGTCAAACAAGAATGTAACAAGTATGAGCATGTTGTCTTAGCGCACAAGTGATCCAAGGAAGTCAAACTGATGATTCAAGTCAAGAGCTGATGCAAGGATAACCGATTCAAGAACTCAAAGTAAAAAGATAAGGCTTAAATCACAGATCACAAGCATGAAATGAACAACCTGGTACAAACAGACAAGACCCTAACAAGGCAAAGCCATATAAACGTCAAACGTCATATCTTCAATGTCAACGGTGGTAAAAGGGTTTGAAGAAAGAGATCCAAACTTGGGGGAGATTGTGAGCCTTATTATATTAAGTCAAACAAGAATGTTATCGGTCTTAGAAAGGTCAAACTGGTCTAGTATATGTAAGAGGCTAGTCGGGTTGAACGGGCGTGGATTGTAATCTAATTATTGTCCGTGTTCGGGCTCAAAGCCCAATGTTAAACTGTAAACCTAAAAATCTCAACAAGATGTAAAATTACCAAAATACCCTTAATGCAAAAAATTACATAAAGCGTGCATAAATTTATTTTAATTCTAGAAATTATGAAAAAGACAAATTTGACAATTTACGAAATTTTTGTAAGATTTAAAATACTTTATATTATATAAGAAAAATAATTAAATATTTTTTGTATTATATATTAAATTAGCCGTGTATATGTATCTTAAGTATTTATACTTATATAATTAATATAAAAATAATATGGTAAGTACATAATAAAATTTTACAAGTGTTATATTTGATTTATGCACTTTTGAAAGCCATATTTGGCTAATACCTATTATAATTCCTTTATACATTTTTATTTGTTTAATCCCTAAAAGAAAAATACCGAAACCCTAAAAAAATAAAAAGATGCGGCATAAAAAATTATCCAAGGGAAAGAACGATTTTTCTAAGGTGTTTTGAAGATCAAGGAAGGTGGGAAAATACTTGGAAACGATTGTTTAAGGCTGTTCGATTCGATGGGAATTGATTTGGTTCGAAAAACAATTCGTGTGTAATAATTTAAAAATCACCAAGGATCATCAAGGGTATTTTTGTATCTCATTTTTCATCATATTAATTCATTCTATGCTTAAGCCAATTATCATGTCATGTTAATTTTGTCGAAATAATTAAAACATGTTCGAACCCTAATTTTTAGCTAGTTATGTAATCGGCATTTATAATATTTGTAAAATTGATTTTATATTTTTTAAGGTTGTTTTATATCTATATGACTCAGAAAAATTGTTGGATAATTTTTATAGAGGCTCGAATAATTGATTTGGATTTAATTGTGTTTGCCTATTGCGAATTAAAGGAAAAAGGAAAGAAATAAAATTAGGGTTAGGGTTTTAATATTTTTTCCAGGTTCTTTTAAGGCTAATGATTGTATAAAAATTGGGAAATGTTTGGGGAAAAATTTAATTAGGGTTTTAGTGATTTATTTATTAGCCGAATTAATTCTAAAAGTTTAAGGACTTGTTTTGTAATTTCTGAAACTATGGGGTCTGTTTTAGACATGTTATTATACTTATTATATTCTGTATAAAATAGTTAGGGAGGGTATATAAAATGTTCATATGATATTTATTTTGGTTATAAAAATGGTTTAATATAATAATAAGTAATTAGAAATTAAATTAATTAAAAATAGAGGATGAAATTTGTAATCTGAAAAGTGGGAAGGTTTGGTTATTATTTAATGTATAAAGTATGAATTTTGTCATATTTGAATCTATAAAGATTGTTTTGTAATTATGATAATTAAAGATATTGTTTAAATAATTTAAATAAACAACATGGGTAATATGTAAATTAGTATAAATTAAGGGTTATGGACTTGTATAAATATAGAAAATGGAAAGGGTTTAATCTGAATAAAATGTGAAACTTTGGCTATTTACACTTTAACTTTGAAAATTGGTTGATTTTGTATATTAAAACCTAAAAATATGAAAAGTTGTATATTTTACCCTTATAAACTTGTAAGGTAGAATGGTTAAGTCCCTAAACTATTCAAAATACTTATAGAATCTCAAATGATGAATATTACTAATATTGGAAACTTACTAAAAATGGAAAGTTACTAAAATGGGAATAAGTTACAAAAAAAATTGAAAAGTTACTAAAAATAGATAGTTACTCAAATAGAAGTACTAAAAATAAAAGTTACTTAAAAATGGAAAGTACTTAAAAAATGGGAAAGTTCTAAAAATGGAAAGTATAAACTTAATGATAATGGTTTGTAATTTCGAATTTATCTTTCTTAGGTATCGGTCAAGAGGGAGTGATTTAGTATTCCTGTGGTGTTTTCTTTGATTATTGCTTTGCTTCGGGAATAAGGGTAGTAGGGGGGGGATATTCTGACCTTATCGTTAAGGTTTCTCATGACTATTCCTTCTCTATCTTGATTACTTATGTGATTTGTACATTTGTTGAGCCTTTTATCTTGGTTTCTTATATGAACGGTTATTATGTCTATTTGGAACCCAGCACTGTTCCTTTGATATTTGAAACCTTGACATGGACCTTTGCTAGGACCCTTTGAAATGAACTTTGATAGGACTTTGCTATGACCTTCGTTGAGTCCGAGCTCACTATTTGTTTCCTAGACATGATAGGTAACTTAGGTCGTGTATTGATGCACCCTTTGGCATGGCTTTGTAGTGGGTGAGTAATTTTTATCACATCGTCCCCCATTGATATTTATATGTCGCATTATGAAGATTATTATTTGTTTACGGAGGGTATTATGATGCATCTAGGATTTGTTTGTATTCGATGGATTAAGACATTATGATTTATGTATATTTGTGATGATGTTTGGGTGCATTCCACGTCTTTCACAATTTTTAGAGCTCGCGAAATCCATTGTTACTATGATGTGATTTCGCTGTTTTGGGCCTATTTGGTTAATATGGATCTTGATTTGCTTTTCTGATTCATCTTACCTTTACAATATGAATTGACTTCTGCTTTGTCTATGATACCTTATATTTGTAATTCTTTTGATATGCTTGTGTTAACTTTGCACCTTATATCGTATCCTTTGATTTTTCTATTATCTTTTGCGTTCGATTATATATATCTGTTCACTGGGCTTTGTAAGCTCAGCCGCACTTTCTTTTCCTGCGGCAGGTATCTAAGCTAGGAGCTGGGGTTTGCTTTTGGGATATGAGTGCTGAGTGTGGACTTACCCTAGAGATCTTAGTTTTTGATATATGATTTTTACTTTTCGAGCACCTTTCGTTATTTTGGTTGTATCGTTTGGATATGTCTGTCCTTAAGAAAATTATGTACTTAGTCATGTTTGATTATTTTCTTGGTTAATTATTTAAGAACTTCCGTGTTTATGCTTGTGTTTTTGGTTTATGTATGCCTTGATGTCACAACATATTCTGTAATACTGCTACCCTTTTGGGGCGGGGCGTTAGCAATTTATGGGTGTTATCAGAGCTTGCCAAGGTTAATCATGACGCGGTTTTATGACTTGAGCTTAGGCTATGACCTGTGAGGATTGGGTAGACATTAGGTTCCTTTGCGTAAATCTCTTCCTAACCTATCTTGTTTTTGTTTGCTATGTTTTCTCGATCGTTTAGGATGACTCCTACTCATAATTGAAGTGTAAACATTTCACCAATGAAGAACCATGATGCTTAAGGACGATGAATTTTGTTAACTGCCCTCAACGTTTTGATGAGCGTATTGTCCTCGCGAATTACTTCCTATCAATATGTTGACTTTGATGTGTTCTTGGCATGGATTGTTTGGTTATCTTCGAGCTACCATTGTATGCTATGCTTGGACTGTGATCTTTGGTACCGTTCGCCAACCTGAATTTGTTTATCATGGTTCCTCATGCTTAAGTCGTTAGTCATCTCTGCTATGAAGCACGTACCTGATTTCTCTGGGTGCCAAGGTTTTTTGGCTTATGTTATGGACACATCTTTGTAGGGTCCTATATAGAAAAATTTTTGTTGTTCGTGAATTGCTGATGTTTTCCGATGAACTTCCTGGGGGACTTACTCGGCTAGAGAGATTGAATTTTTGGCATTGCGTAATTTCCCGGTGCTGAAACCTATCTCAAAGGCTTCGTTATCGTATAGGCACCTGTTGAATGAGGAGTTAAAAGGAGCAGAGTTTGGCGATGTTGGAGATGGCTTATTCGACCAGTGTTTACTTGGGGTGCACGTTATTTGTTAAGAGGATGGGAGATGCAGGCTTGTGTATTGATTAGACGAACGTCAACGTATTACGATTCGTAACCGCTATCTCTTCCGGAAGCGACGATTTATTTGACCAACTGCAAGGGGCATATATTTTTCTAAGATTGATCTTTGCGATCTGGATTATCACTCAGCTACGAGTTCGTGTGATGAGAACAGGTATTTCCAAGATGCTTTTCGTTAAGCGTTATGGCCATACAAGTTCTTGGTTTATGCCCTCTCGGTCTGACTATGCTCCTGCCTTGTTTATGGATTTGATTGAACGTATTTTTCCACGAGTTCGTGATAAAGGTTCGTTATTGTTTTCATCGAACGACATCCTCGTTTACTCCAAAGTCTGAAGAGAGATGGAGCGACATACCGGATTGTGTTGGAGATTCTTAGACAGAAGAAGTTGTTTTATGCGAATATTTAGTTTTCGATCAGGTGCGAATTCTGGTTACAGCACGTCGCTTTCCTTGGGTCATATTGTATCTGCAGACAGATCATTAGGATCCATCAACGGTTGAAGCTATCTACAATGGCGAGACCTACTACGGTGACGGAAGTGAGAAGTTTTCCTGGGGCATGCTGGCTATTATTGTCGTTTTGTTGAGGATTCTCTCCGATTAGTTTTACTTTTTACTAGCTTGATGGAAGGGTGAGATGTTTGTGTGGAAGTATGAGCGTTAGGGAGAGTTTGAGGGAATTGAAACTCGATGATTGGTGTCTGCTCGATCTTGCTCTTCCATCAGGTTCCGATGCGTTTCTGATATACAGTGATGCATCGAAGAAAGGACTTGGGTTGTTTTTATTATGTGTTTTTGATGCAACCATGGGAGGTGATCGCCTACGTTAAGCAGCTACGCTTATGAAGTAAATTAATTAAACCATGATCTGAGTTAGCTGCGTGGTTTTGGCATGATAATCTGGAGACCTACTGTATGGTGAAGCTTGTGAATATATTTACAGTCATAAGAGTCTCAAATATATTTTTACTCAGCGAGAACTTAACATTGAGACAGAGAAGAGGGGGATGGAACTTCTGAAAGATTATGAACTACCATCAGTACCATCGGCAAGGCTATTGTTTTGCCGACGAACATAGTCGAAAATTGGGATGGATAGCTTGTTTGATCTCCATCATCCTTCATGATTTAGAGCTTTGTTGGATGTTGAGCTATGTGTAGGAGGTTCTGGTGGCTATTGGGGCGAGTATGAGGATAGAGTCTAAGCCTCATGCTAGATAAAAATGAAGTAAAGGGCGACGTGAGTTGTGGGCTATTGTGCAGAATGTTGAAGACGGTAAACATACTGAGTTCAGTGTTGATGATGACGGTGTTGTGTGGTTTGAAGATAGGCTATGTGTTCCAAATGATCAGGCACTTCGCGAGAAGGTTATGACGGAAGTCATCGTTCTCAATTTATATTTATCCAGGTTAAACCAAAATGTACAGGAAGATTTGAAACAGATTTGGTGGAACGACATGAAGCAAGATAGTGGTACGTTTGTATCCAAATGTTATGGACTGTAAGTTAAGAGGTAAAATTGAACATCAGAAGGGCTGTGGTTTGTTACAGCTGTTGGTGATTCTATGTGGGAAATAGGATGAGATTTTTCCATGGAATTTCGTTATGGTTTGTCCTACTACTAGAAAAGACCATGATGCGATTTGGGGGGTTGTTGTTCGGTCTAACCAACTCTGCTCATTTCTTACCATTGGGAAGAACTATGGTTTTAGTAAGTTGGCGGAGATTTTTTCGGCAAGAAATGTTTGACTGTAATGGGGTACACCGACTTCTATTGTGTCCGACAGAGATCCGAAGTTTACGTCTCATTTTTGGAAAGGATTACAGAAAGCTTGGGGAACTCGTCTTAAGTTCAGTACAGCATTTCATCCTCAAACCGATGGTCAGTCAGAGAGGACCATTCAGACTTTGGAAGATATGTTGAGGGCTTGTGCTTTGGAATGGACAGGTAGTTGGGATGAATATTTGTGCTTGGTGGAGTTTGCCTACAATAATAGTTGGCATGCTAGCATCAAGGCAGCACCTTTCGAGCTTTTGTATGGTAGAAAATGTCGAGCACCTATTTGCTGGGATGAAGTAGGTGAGCATTTGATTGAAGGTCCGGAACTCATCAAGATTACTAATGAGAAAGTGGCTGTTGCTAAGGAGAAATTGAAAGAGGCTAGATCGCGGCAGAAGAGTTATGCTGATAAGCATCGACATGACTTAGAGTTTCAAGTTGGAGATCGTGTATTTTTGAAGGTTTCGCCATTCAGAGGAGTTAAACGTTTTGGGATCAAGGGCAAGCTCAGTCCTCGATTCATTGATTCGTTTGAGATTTTGGAACGTATTGGAGAGGTTTCATATCGTCTGGCTCTTCCTCCGCAGTTATCGCACGTTCACGATGTCATTCATGTATCTCTTTTGAGGGGATACCATTATCATCCATTGCATGTTGCATCTTATCCTTTTGATCAGATTCAGCCTGATATGTCTTTGTCCGAGGAACCTGAATCCATTCTGGATCGGCAAGAGAGAGTCATGAGAAACCCTGTTGGGAATTACAGATTTGAAGATTACAAAACATATATGCCAAAATGAAGATAGAAGAAACAATAAGGACCAAATATGTAATAGATAGATAGCTTTGTTAGTAAGCTAGGGTTTGTAACCTCCCTCTATTATATAAAGAGGGGAGGCGTCTAGGTTACAATCATCCATTCATAGTAGTCTCTCCAATGAGAGTCTAGAAACGCATAGAGCGTGTAGTAGTTAGTAGTAGTAATAGTTAGTTCTTTATTGTGTTTAATAAAGAAAACCTTATTAGTAATGTTGATTGTGTTCTTATGTTCTTGTTCCGCTGTGCTTAATCAATCAATGTTATTCATACCCTAGTTGAGTCCAGATCTTGGATCCTAACACGATATTGTGAAATCCAGGAATCTGGACTCAACTAGGGTATGAATAACATTGATTGATTAAGCACAGCGGAATATGAAATAAGAACACAATCAACATTACTAATAAGGTTTTCTTTATTCATACTAATAAACTATTCGACTTTAATCAGTCGACTATGAACTATTCGACTTTAATCAGTCGACTATGCTATCTAACTACTACACACGCTCTATGCGTTTCTAGACTCTCATTGGAGAAGTCTACTATGAATGGTTGCCTAATACTAGACGCCTTCCCCTCTTTATATACTATAGGGGTGTAGGGTTTACAAGACAAGATAAGATCAATCTTATTTAACCAGTCTTCAATCATCATAAATACTATTTGACTTATTTAAGCAGTCTTTAATCATCATAACTACTATTTGACCAGTCTTTAATCAATCATAAATACTATTTGACCAGTCTTCAATTAGCATTAATGTTGATCTTTATCTTTTAGCTGAGCATTAAATACTATTTGACTAATCTTCAATCAGCATTAATGTTATTCCAGCTTTGTCTTGTATATCCTCTATCTTTAATATGTTTTGTCATAATCAACTCAAAGTATAATTCCAAACAAGGGTTTCATTTGAGTTTTTGTTTTGACGAGTTTGCTGGGTTTACGATTTAAAGTGCCATGGCTCCTCAAACGATACTACATGGCCTCTGGATTATGATAGCCCGAACAACGATACAATATTTCCATAATTTAATAAATCAAAGATATACGTTAAACTTTATG
>BQNB010179710.1:0-12746 GCA_026074375.1 Tanacetum coccineum | reverse complement strand
AGCTTGGATTGTCTTCAAGTGAATCTGCACATATTTCATACTATTAAGTATGGGAAGTTCACGAGAAATGATAATAATATATATAATAACGCCGCCGAAAACATGTATAATTAAGGCGTTATCAAATCTCTCCACACTTATCTATTGCTTACCCTCAAGAAATTAATGCGAGAAAACAAGATTCATTTATCGTGGACGTGGAGAATTTAGCTTTTATTTAACAAGTGTTTAACTGGTTTTTATAACTTTTCAGGCATAGACATATACCTAAGCACCTCACATGATGGATGTAATTTATTTATTCACACAAGTCACTCGTATAGGGTTTTTATATTTGTAAGATCACTCAATTTTGCAGACATAATTTAGATAACCATCATATGCTTGTACAAGACACATAAACATGAGCGATGGGGGCGTGAGCACCAGAAAAAATCTTAAAGAGGCAAAATCTTAACTATAATGTGGGTAAGTACGGGATAAGATTTCATGTGTCAAACCAAAATTTTATAACTTTTTTTAATACCAAATGGTAATAACAATGATAAATAAGTCTAGCACAGAATTGAGATATTGAGCATATTGTACTTTGGGGAATTTTAGCACTAAGAGCGAGTGTTGCAGATAGCGAGATAATATAGGGGTTATTTTACTTCTTATCATATGAAATTGTCTATAAATTAACCTCATTGCGGTCTAGTAAATGATAATCAAGCACAAGTTCTAGAGCTACTAAATTATCGGTTCTCTCATAAAATGTGCAAAGGATATGCATCAAAGGCTAGAATATACCTCACAATTTAGTGGACTATTTTTGTGCTAGTTATGATGTCAATCCGAGTAGGATTTGCCTTACTAAGTGTTATACATTTTTTATTTTGGAAAAAAAGACTATATATTAATTTTTATTCAATATCAGTTAAAAACGTGGGTAGATTACAGGGCAAACATGGAGGGATATATTAAATTTTCCTATTTGACTCCTCTTCCACACTTAAGTTGAACATTTCCCTCAATGTAAGAACTGATAAATATAAAAATAGGGAAAATTAAGGGAAAACGGTACTTCTCGGGCATAAGAGAATATAGCTGTGAGCGAGCGCCATAATTTTTTGATTCTATGATATACTACCTGCAAAAGTAAACAAAACAAAACACACAAAAAGAAAATATTTTTGGGGTTTTTTTATATATGATCTATATTACATGGGTCTCCTCCACACTTAAGTTGAAAAGAGATAAAGCACGGGTTGCCTCTCGAGAATTAATTTTTCAGAGTCATTAGCTAGACTCGTGCTTCGGTGGTTCATTTTTTAGGAAAGAAGGGAGTTAGTTCTTCTCTTTGGTCGTTGTGGTCGTCTTCTTCATGATAGATCTTAAGTCGATGGCCATTAATAATAAATGTTTTGCCATCTTTACCATATAGTTCCACATATCCGAACGAATATATTGATGTTTCACAATATATGGTCCAAGCCATCGAGATCTAAGTTTTAGCTGTTTGAATTTATATTTCGAGTGGAATAACAACACTTTGTTTCCTTTTTTGAACTCTTTTCTCATTTTAAGTTTTCTGTCGTGCCAGACTTTGGTTCTTGCCTTGTATAGACGAGAGTTTTCATATGCCTGATGGCGGAGTTCATTTAACTCATGTAATTGGAACATTCTTTTCTCACCGGCTATGATGAGATCAGGATTACAGTGTTTTAGTGCCCAATATGCACGATGTTTAATTTCAAATGGAAAGTGCCAGTGTTTACCGTATAGAAGTTTATAAGGTGTGGTTCTGGTTGGTGTTTTGTAAGCGGTTCCGAATGCCCATAGAGCATCATCGAGTTTTCTTGACCAAACAGCGGGATTATCTTTCACTGTTTTTTCAAGGATTCATTTTAGGACTCTGTTTGTATTTTCAACTTGTTCGCTCGTTTAAGGATGATAAGATGCAGAGAATCGGTAAGTAACATCGTACATTTTCATAGTTTTTTCCATTATTTAATTACAGAAAAGAGTACCTCGGTCGCTTATTAGGGCTTTGGGCATTCCGAAATGGCATAATAGTTTTTTCAGAAATGAAATAACAAATCTGGCATCGTTTATCGGTAAAGCTTGAGCTTCGGCCCATTTAGAAACATAATCGACAGCGACTAAGATGTATTCAAATTTGTACGATTTCAGGAATGGTCCATAAAGTCTATACCCCAGATGTCAAAAACTTCGCATACTTAAATGTTGTTTAAGGGCATTCCATCACGTTTGGATATATTTCTAGTTTTTTGACATGCTTCGCAAAGGTGGACTACAGTATGAGCTTCTTTGATGATTGTTGGCCAGTAAAAGCATGAGTCTGGGACTTTTTTTACCTGTGGTTGTTGGTCCATAATGTCCACCGATACGTCCGTTATGACATTGATCTAATATGGTACGAGTTTCTGGTCTTGAGACACATCGTCTAATCATATCGTCTGAACATACTTTGAAAAGATAGGGCTCTTACCAAAATTAGTTTTTAAGGTCCGAGAAGAATTTGTTATTCTATTGATACGTCATTCCTTTAGGTATAATATCACTTACCAAATAGTTTACAAGTATATGAACCATGGTATGACTCTAGTGCTAATTTCCATAAGGGTTTCGCCAGGAAAGTTATCATCTACTTCACTGTCATCACTTGTTTCATCATTTTCAATTCGAGATAAGTGGTCAGCGGCAACATTTTCTGTACCTTTTTTGTCTTTTATTTCTATATCAAATTCTTGCAATAGCAGTATCCAATGTATAAGACGTGGCTTAGTATCTTGCTTTTTGAATAGGTGTCTAAGAGCTGAGTGATTGGTGTATACAACAGTTTGGATAACACTAGATAGGGTCAGAATTTATCAAATGCAAAGACTACATCCATAAGTTCTTTTTCTGTAACTGTATAATTTTGTTGATCTGCAATGAGAGTTTTGCTTGATATAATAGATGGGGTAAAAATGTTTACCATCTTATTATCCTAAGACTGCTCGAAATTCAAATTAACTTGCATCACACATTAGCTCAAATGGATGATTCTAATTCGGGCTCATGATTACAGGAGTGCATGTGAGTTTTTCTTTTAACGAATTGAATGCTTTATGACATTCATCATTGAATTCGAATGTAGTATCTTTTTTAAGCAATTTTGTTAAAGGACGGGCAATTTTTGAGAAGTCTTTAATGAAACGTCGCTAGAAACCAGCATGTCCCAGAAACTTCTAATGCCTTTAACATTAGTGGGGGTGGAAGTTTAGAGATTACATCAATTTTGGCTTTGTCAACTTCAAGCCCTGCTCCAGACACTTTGTGTCCAAGAACTATTCCTTCTTTAACCACAAAGTGACATTTTTCCTAATTAAGGACATTATTTGCATCCTTACAACGTTGAAGCATTTTATCAAGACTGTTTAGACAATTATCGAAGGAGTTTCCAAAGACGGATAAGGCGTCCATGAATACTTCTATAGATTCTTCGATCATGTCGTAAAAGATAGCCAACATCCACCTTTGGAAAGTAACGAGAGCATTGCACAAGCCAAAAGGCATTCGCTTGTAAATGTATGTTCCGAATGGGCATGTGAATGTTGTTTTTTTATCCTTAGGATCGATCGGTATTTAGAAATATTTAGAAAAACCATCGAGGAAATCCATAAATGGCAACAAAAAGTGATATTTCACTGTTGCTTCATTGAGTTTATGATAATCAATACATACTCGCCAGCCTGTAATGGTTCTTGTTGAGACGAGTTCATCTTTTTTGTTTGTAACTACTGTGATACCACCTTTCTTTAGTACATAGTGATGAGGCTTACCCAAGGGATTTCGGTAATTAGATATATTATACCAGTATCGAAGAGTTTAAAGATTTCTTGTTTAACTCGAATTACTGCGTCTACAGTATGGTGAAAAGGTCTTCCTAAGATAAGAGGAACTTTACTATCTTCTTCTATTTCAAGAATAATAAAATCCATGGGAAAAGTAAATTTACCAACTTCGACTAGCTTATTTTTAGTTATTCTAATAGGATATTGGAATGATTGGTCTACTAATCTCACGCTCATTTTAGTTGGTTTGAGAGTTTTGAGAGATAGTTTTGCATATAGAGAATATGGCATCTGATTAATGCTAGTGCCAAGATCGGCTAAAGCCTTGCAAGAAAAGGTTTTGCTGAAGGTACAAGGGATAAGGAAACTTCCGGGGTCTTCGAGTTTGGGTGAAACTTTGTTTTGTATCATAGTCGAACTTTCATCGCTAAGGAAAGCGGATGAGATATGTACAATCTTGTGCTTGTTGCTAACAAGTTCTTTGAGAAATTTGACATAATTCGGCATTCCTACTAATACATCGACAAGAGGTACGTTGATTCGAACGACTCAAATCATGTCGAGGAATTTTCCGTACCGGGCTTTCATTTTCTTTTTTCAAAGTCGTCAAGGATACGGGATCTTTCGTTTATATGGCTTGGGTGTTGGTGTTTCTTTGACTGGTTGAGGTGTAGATTCCTCATCTTCATCATCACTATCAAAATTGATAGGAATCTGAGAATCATTTTGTGAATCATATAGGTTGGTGGGTGGGTCATAGCATTTCCCACTTCGTGTAAATACGGCATTTATGTGCTCATTTCGAGCTTGAGGTGGTTGGTATGGTTTAGATGAGTTACCTCGGGGATTTGGTTGGGTGTTACTGAGGAGAGATCCAAAAGGTCGAGCAAATTGCTTGTCAGCAAGTCTTTCAAATTTTGCTTCTAAATTTTAGATCGAGGCTTGATGGTTTTAGTTGTGGTTTTGAGTTTGGTTTTTAGATCCATGAATGTTTCTATAACAAAAGAGTTTGTTAATTATTGAGACTTTATAAAATCGCTCAATTGTTTTTGGAGGTCAGGTTTATCATTAAAGTTCGATCGATAATAGTCTCGGTTGTAATCGTTTCTTCCGCTTAAACGTCAATTATCGTGATTTGAGTCACGGTAAAGGTAATCATTGTAAAAACGTGTACGTCAGAAGGCTTGTGATGTGTTTCAAAAGCTTTAAATTTATAAGACTGAAATTACCAGATATTAAATGGAAACACACGGGTAAAAGTATAACCCACGTATGTAGTATAACATTTTTAGGTAAGACCAGGTCGTCCACAGGGATTTGATTTGTGTTCGAATAATCGTAGTTAAAATAAACTTTAACAATTGTAAGATAAATTGTGCTAGATTCAATAATGAGAAAGATTACTACTCGGATAGCTTTATATAATTCCTAAGCAATGGTGATAATTACGATCTTAGATTTAGGAGTTTAACTTATTAAAAGGATTTCTCGTTAGAAAACATTTTTACAAATTAACTTGTTTAACTTAAGACTTGTATCTAGTTAACTCGATCAAATGTGTCACTCAAATAATCTAGTTACTATTATATCAAATCTATTTTCTTTATCAAATAACGTAAGCGGATTTCTACTTTCAAACGATAAAGACCGTAGACAAATCTTTAAAACTATATAGTTCACAACGGGTCTTTCGACCTATACCATTATGAGTATACAATCAAAGTTGATAATTAAAGTTGATAAGATAAGATACGATAGGATTTCAACATAAGCTTAAGATTAAAAAGATCGCAATTATACCAAACGCTTATTCATTATATTAACTTCATCGAGTAGTCATGAGGGATTTAGCTTCTCATGACTACGAAGTTCACAACAAATAAAGTAGAGAAACAAGAAACATACTATGCCCGGGTAAGAATATGGATCAAACTCTACCCGTTACAAGTATCGAATCTTGCTACAACCTTTATTCACTAAATACTATGATGGTGTTCTTTGTTCTTCGATCTTTAACTCAAGATGTTTGAGAGAGTTTTGTGTGTGAAAAGCTTTGGATGACAGAATGAATGTGTGAGAGATATGCTAAATGGATTGAAAATCCGTCTCTATTTATAGGCTGAGAAGGGTTCGAAGTGCGGCGCGCATTCCAAATGTGCGGCTTACTTGCCATATGTCGGTGCAAATATCTTTAATGCTGCAAGGAAGTGCTACGTACTTTCGTATAAAACCGGCGTACTTGGTAAAGTAATGCAGTCTTCATTTAATTCCATTTAATTCTATTAAATCGGTAGGAAGTGCGGCGCACATACAGAAAGGTGTGGCGTACTTATTGGCATTTTCAATTTTAGTCCTTTCTTTTCTTCTAACTTGCTTTCCAATGAGTAGAAACACTTGTACTTTGATCATTTTAAGCTTGGGGTGTCTTTAAGTGAACCTGCACATATTTCATGCTATTAAGTATCAAAAGTTCATGAGAAATGATAAAATATATACAAATAACGCCGCCAACATGTATAATTTTGGCGTTATCAAATCCCTTCACACTTAGCTATTGCTTGCTCTCAAGCAATTAAAGCGAGAAAACAAGATCATTTATCGTGACGTGGAGAAAATCTGGATTTAACAAGTGTTTACTGATTTTAATAACTTTTCAGGCATAGACATATAATAGAGCACCTCACATAGGGAATGTGTTTGTTTTTTTTAATTTACTTGAGCCACTCAGACACGGTTTATATTTGTGAAGTCACTCAATTGCGCAAACATAATCTAGATAGCTACCATAGGCTTGGACAAGACACATAAACATGCCCGTTGCGGCGTGAGCACCTAGATAAAAATCTCAAAGAGGCAAAACGTGATAACGATGAGGGTGAGTAACACGTATTGATTCCATGTGCCAAACTTAAGCCTTATACTTCTAATTTTTTCTCTTTTTTTTCTTGCTTTGATAACTAAGGCTGGCATAGAATTTCTTTCATTGAGCATTTTTCTTCAATTTTAGATACTTCAGCGGATTAACACTAAAAGGGAGTGCTTGCATATATAGGAGTTACATGGGATTTATTTCACCTCTTATCATATGATTTTGTCTATAAATTAACCTCACTATGGTCTAGTAAATGATAATCAAGCACAAGTTCTGAAGCTACTAAATTACCGGCTCACTCATATAATTTTCAACCGATACCAATGCTCCAGAAAAGGTGACAAATTACAAATACACAGCCGTAACGATGGATGAGACACTTGCAATTGCATTTAAACCATAACTCGAACAAGCTAAAGGTGAAAATTATCTTAGGTATCAAAGGTGGATACCTGAATTCTTTAAGGTTTAATTCTCACAATTTAGTGGACTGGCTTGTTGATCTCACTTCAATAGATCGAATTTCTTAAGCTTGTTTATGGTTTAGTTATATTAGATAAATCTAACACAACTATAGTATAAACTGTGTTTGAATGTATTAAAGATTATGCGGAATCTAATCTTTAATATTAAGAAGAATAATTAATGAAACAATAATTCAATGAACATACAATTCAACAAATAAGCTCCAATATTATTAATGATAATAATACGAATACACTCCAAAGTAGTATAGGTAACTGGTAAGGATGTGCATAATTTACACATACGTTTTATCCCTCATTCTCCCATCAAAAAACCGGAACATAAATAAAACCAAAAACGTACCAACAAAAATACATTTTAATATTGTAAGGTTTTCACTTATATTGTGGCAAGTAACGGATAATCACAAGTAAAAGGGATGACAAAAAATCGAAGGCGACTAGAAAAGCAAGCCCAAACAAAACAAAAACGAACGCGCACGAGTGAACAGAAAGAAGCGTTGATGACGTCAAAAATCACAAATCAAGTCAAAAAAGAGACACATCCAAGTCTAAAAGTGCTCAAAGTCAAAGTCGAACCGTATTTACATATCCACCACTCCCGAATGTCCAAAGAAAAAACCAAGGCCAACATCGAAGAAATACTTAATGGGCCAACCCACACCCATCTAATGGGCTGGGTCAGCCCATTAAGCTATTTACACAAAGTCTAAAAGCCTAACTATAACTTGAGGGGCTTAAAAACTTAAAACTAACTCTACAAACTTACTGAAAACTCCAAAGCTTAAAAGTTATACATGCCAAGGACTAATATTAGCAAACACAAAACATATATACTGTGTGGAGGGGCATTTTCCCCTAAAAACCCCAAAACATTTACAGACCAAAGGACCAAGCATTTGCAATAAAATACACCCAATAATAAGACGAGGGACCCCTAAGTTGCCGTAACATCCAAGACTTTCACACCCTTGCTCAACCCCTTTATAAACATCCCTTTTCCCATCTCCCTTTTTCCATAATCCCATTCTTCCCGCCAAACATAAAACATATCTTCTCCTCCACTGTTCACGCTTATCCTGTCTCCCCTCCTCCTTGAATACTGTTCATATATTTTATAATAATTATACCCAAGCCTAATCATGTCATTTTCCCCCACCACCCACACCACCCACACCAACAATACCCACATAGTCTCTTTCACATCCTTTTCCTTTTCCACTTTCCCTCCTCACAATTTCACTTGGCAATCCCCCAATTGCCCCATTGGACTAAGAAAAAAATGACGACAAGATCAACGGACAAGATCAATAATTGGTTTGTGGGGCTCCAAGTTAAAATGGATGGCTTAGATGGGCTTTTTATTTCTACTCTCACAACAAGCACACCAGCTGAGTCTCTCACCAAAGAAACACAACTAGAAGAAGACAAAGACCCAAAAGGAGAGGGGCAAGTACTATATCGTTTTAGTATAAGTAAGGAGAGGGACTGTTTTATACGAAAGCCTAAGGGGCAAAGTAGTTTTTTTTAGTTTCATTCATCACCTAGTCTTAGTTTTAAGGGGTCATAATTTAAGAAAGGAAAGTTATTTAAATTTCTATCTATGTCCATTAAAACAGTTTTTCCACAGTTTTAATGACAACTATTTTTGAGTACTACATTTTCTTAATTGTAAAAATCTCCTCATAGAAAAGTTGTTTTAATATAAAAATAGCTCTATTAAATCTTAAAAGCTAAGAGCTGTTTTAAAAGACAATTATACAAAACTAAGACAAAATTTTATAAATAGAAATCCCAAAAAGAAATCAACCCCCCCGCCATCCCTAAATTACCACAGAAAAGAGCTTTTGGATGAAAAGCAAATAATGAAGGTGACATTTATGGGTTTAGTAGAGTGTTATTAATAAGCTAGGGTAGAATCTATTAGAGCTTAATTAGTGTACCTTTAATCCCTGTTAAAGCATAGGGATCCAAGTACGTTTCCTTTTCAATTTGGCTTAAAAATCCTGTTTTATTATTTCACTGCTTATTCAGTTAGTTTATGCATATGCTTATGCTTATTTAATGTTTTCCATGTCCTTTTATTTTAGTCTTGAACTATTCTTCTTTGGTTCGAATCTGGCCATTTATGTGCTCATAACTGCTTTACTCTAACTTGCTTTATTTTTCTGCTTATTTGCTAATGTTTTTGTGGCTTATTAAATGCTTATACTTATGGTTTGATATCTGTTATTTTCAAAACTCCCTTCCTTAAAAAAACATTTTAAAAATAGCCTAAATAGAATTTTCATATCAACAGATAAAGGGGGTTAGGAGACAAGGGGTAAAATGGCTGTCACTTTTGGGTTAACAAACATTGTGGGGGGGGACACTTTGCATACTTTTACAATAACATTACAAGCATACTTTACGTTGTATCAGTCTGTTTTCAACCATTCCAAAAGTTGTTTTATAGATCTTAAAGAAGCCAGTTTTTAAAGATTTTCATCTAAAAAGGCCTTTGAAAATGTTATGGATAAAACAGTTTACATAAAGCAACGACCGAATATTATAAGCTTGTTTAAAAAACAAAAAACAAAAAAAAACCAAAAAAAAAAAAAAAAACCACCAAAATTTTTAAAGTTGTTTTTGTGTTCTTTACAAGAGGTCAAAAATGCAGTCACATTCAAGAAGAAGTGGTTTTATAGTATTTTTAGGTTTCATAGTTTTCAAACAAAACACAACACCAACACGATCCTTTTTGTTACTAACATTCTGTCAATTTTTTATGTAAGTGTTTTCATGAGTCAAAATTTGGCCCCCAATTTCAATTCCATTTATTTCATAGCATTAATTTGTTTATTTATTTAACTTCTAATTTTTTGTAATATAAGCTCATTAGGGAGCCATTTAATAATATTTGTTTTTTTATTTTTTTTTTTTTAATTTTTATATATTTATTTATTTTTTTAATATTTTTTAAGCTTAGTTATTGATTACTAATTAATAGACTATCTAAAAAGAAGATGGGAAACGTAGCTACATTTAGTAACTTTTAACAAGCCCATACTCAACTTGCACTTTGGGGTTGGAACTATGCACTATGGTAGTTGGGAATTTATCAGCAGCTTTAATTTGTTTTTAGCTTCTAATTTTTTGAATATAAGCTCATTAGGAGCCATTATTAATTTGTTTTTAGCTAGTTTTTGATTAGGAGTTTATTTTGTGGCTTATGTTATAACATGCACTTTGTCCTTTTTCCTTAACAAAAACCAAAATAGCATACTCACTGTGACAGCCATTTTCACTAGCCTTTTTCATAGCTTATTTTTATTTCAAACTTTGTTTTCTTTGTTGATATGTGTTGCCATTAAGCCCCTATTTAAGCTCATATGAGCCTCATGCCCATAAGGATCTGTCTGGTGCTTAAAAATTAAGCCTAAACCTTGTCCCCTAGGCTGCCCTGCACCTAATGTGTGGCTTATAGCTTATTTTGACTTTCTGGCTTATTTGCTTGTTATTTCTTGCTTATTTCTAACTGTATTTGCTTATTAGGTTAGGTTAGAACTTATTTTAGCTTATTGTACTCAGGTAGAGCTTATTTAGGCTTATTTGTTTTTGTAGCTTAACTTTTTAAGTTAAAAGTCTTTTATTGATGCTGTCATTTCTAGCTTATCTTTTGTGCTTATTTTTGTTTCATCTTGCTTATTAGGCATAGTTGATTACCTGTTTTGCTTATTTGAGTTTTGCCTTTGCTTATTTGTCCTCAAATTAGCTTACTAGTTAAGCCCCTTTAGGACTTAGTGTAATATAAGCCCACTGTCACTTTTTGTGTGCTTTTTCTCAGCTTATTTTTGATTTCCTCAAAAAGTCACTTTTTAAAAAAAAGAAAAAAAAAGTTTTTATAAAAAAGAGAGAGGCCAATGGTCGAACCCTGGACCTCCCCCTTTGCACACACGACACACCTTGCACACACACTAACCACTTTGCTAAAATAGCTCATCCATTCACATCTTGTTTTATCAAATATTTATAGTTTCTTTTTCTTTTTTAGCTAATAAGCTCGTTTGGCTTATTTACAGCTTATTTATAAGCTTTATTTTCCAGCTTTTATTTTTCATAGAACCAGCATCCTTCAATCTACTTTTCCTTATTATTTCAGAATTTTTCATTTAAGTTTACTATTTTTAATCTTTTATTTAGTTTAAAATCGTTTTTAATTCATAATAAATTATAAAAAATTAAAAAAAATATAATTCTTTTTTAGAAAATTTTCTTTTATCATATTGCATCTAGGAAAAATAGATTTGCTCTCGTAGGGTTGTTTTTGCAAAATTTCATTTTTTAAAGAACGAGATTCGTTCCTGTTCACGTTTTTTGTGTTTTAAAGCTCAAATCAATTCCGTTTTTGTTCTAGTTTTCTTTAATCTTACTTTTTAGTTAATTAGAGTCTATTAAAAGTGGAAAAATCATTTTAGGTTAATTTTTGAAAATTTAGGGTTTTTAGTCAACATTTTTAGAGTCTCGTTATCGTTTTTAGCTTAATTTTGTGTGCCTTTTTTATTTTTAGAGTAGATTGCATTAAATTCTCCGTAGATTTAGAAATCCAATCCAAATCTCTTCCATTCAATCATCAAATGTCAATCCAACTCTTGACTTTCCAATTTACTCTTCGTTGGGGATAAACGACCCGGGAATATCATATACTACTTCCGGTTTATTTGATTTTGTGGATTTTGATCCTTATTATATATTTATATTTATTTATATTTATTATATATATAAAGGGTTGAATCTAACACCACAAATTACTCGCCTTCAAACTCATTATTCTCGGGTGGAACGTGAAACATAGAATTTTGCAAAACGTTGATCCATGGTTGAAATTCAAAATGGCACATTCACCTAAGATATAATAATTGTCGGGAGTGAAAAGTTCACAAGTTGCAAATATGAGTAGTGTTAGCATCTTAACTGATATTTAACGGTGATTTCGTTTTAAGCTTGGTTTGGGACGAGTAAAAAGTCGGGAACGATGAATTTATCCTTTTTGGGGCATTTTAGGATTGAAATGCGTTATGTTCTATGATCCCTAACGGTTATGAAAATAACGGAAGTCAAATATGTTAGTTAGTTGCTTAAAAAAAATTGTGTAGGAATAAGAGTATATCTTTAAGAATGGTAAAAATGAGACTTTTCGAAGCTATTGATTCTTTAATTTCCCTCGATGAACACTTAGCTACTTTTTGAGGTAATTAGTCGAGGGGGATCGAGATTCTTAGTTTTCTTAAGTGTTTACTTATAGCATTGCGCGAGGACACAACAATATCTTAGTATGGGGGATTTTGGTATGTGCTTAATTACACATACCATTTTCTATCAAAACCAGACTTAAATGACCAAAAACGTACCAAAACTACATTGTATGTTTTGTAATTGTATTATGCATGTAACGAATATCTAAGAAAAAGACAAAATCAAAGCCAAAATGTAGGATCCCTAGATCATTCCATGGATTAATCACAAGATCAATAGCACAAAAGATTAAACATTAAAGAACTTTTTGAT
>BQNB010179709.1:0-12747 GCA_026074375.1 Tanacetum coccineum | reverse complement strand
TGGACTTAAGAAATGAATATTGCATGAAAATAAAATGAAGAAAGTTGATATGATTATAATAAAGATTGGAACCTTGAAGTCTTGCATAAAACTATGAAGAAGAAAGATTGCATGGAGTGTTTACGTAGATTCTTAATTATGATTATTAAAGTACATATTATGAAGTTGGTCCAAAGTCTGATCACAATCTAAAAATGCATGTACTGCTTCCTTCCGTATGGTTTTCATAAATAAGAAGTAATGGTAATGTAAGGTATTATTAACGCATGCAACCATAACTTAAATGTTATTTCATCCGCAATATTATTAAATTGCGTAAACACATAATTTTAATCGGTAAGCTAATTGCTAGGCTCATGCATAAAAATTGGTTAATAATATGGTGCAACGCTTACCGTGTTATAAATATGAATTAATGATATAAATGAATTAGTGGGGTAATACTTATCACGAACAGCAAATAGATTATTTGCTAAATAATAAATGGTTACTTAATTATTGTAGATAACCTGAAGCGGGAGTAAGTCGAGTTTCCAAGTAAGTGTTTGAATTTATTAAGGTATAAATATTCTTAATACCTACTTCTCTTTACTATTATTATGTTATTCGTCCTTTTAGTAAGGACATCTCATGACTTGATTCTCATTTGTTTTAGCTACTTTGATTCGTTTGATATTCTGTCTGATTTGCTATCCGTACTCACGACTCATTGATATTCGTTGATATTCTGTTTGATTTGATATTCGCATTCATGATTCCTTTGATCTTTGTTGAATATGATATTAGATCTGTTATCTTGATTGAATTATTGGTAACTTGTTCAGTTTGCTTAAATCTTAGCCCGACCTATTTGAACTAGTTATGGTGGTACCATGACCATGTCATTGATGAACCAATGACATGACACTGTCTATGGCAGTGTGATTAGTCCACGGCGTTCCCTTTTGAATGATGGGCTTTGATTATTATTAGCTTACATATGTATGTATGCTCGTCATTGTACTTGTGTATATGGATATGACTTTGTTTTGTAGGGAGCTTATAGATGCATCCTAGGTACTTTGTTCCGTTCAGTTCAGGTGAATGGTTGTGTGTGTGCTATACACCCCATATCACATTTGGTACATCAGGAGCTGCAAATCCTGTGTACTACTTATTATGTGGCTATATGATTATATCTGTTTAGGGTCTATTCATGTATCATGTTTAGACATTTATATGAGCTCGTGGGCATTCCTTTGTTGTTCTTGATTCTTATTCATTTGATTCGTATTTCATATGATATTTGTTTAGCAGGTTCTCGTGATTCGTTTTATTAATTCTTTTGTCTTATTACCTTTTTATTATTATATATGTTCACTGAGCTGTAGCTCAGCCGCATTTTCTTTTCCCACGGCATGTAATAAGCAGGAAGCTGCGATTTGAGTGTTGAGAGTAGGAAGCTTTTAGAGGACCGACCCTTGATCGATTTCCTTTGTTTGGATTTATGTTTAAGACTTATTTCGTTTGAAGATTTCTTTTCATTTAGACTTTGTTGGAATTTAATAGTTTTGGAAGTCATTTTGTTACATGACTTAGTATTTTTATTTAATAAAGTCTTCCGCTTGCGTTTATATGTTCTGATATGACACCATAATGTGACTCTTGGTCTCTTTATCGGAGCGGGATGTTACAATTATGGTATCAGAGCCAGGTTACGCCCTGTAGAACCTAGGTTATGACCTGTGAGGATTGGGTAGACATTAGGTTTCCTTTTGATATGATCGCTTCCTTTCGTATTTTGATCTTAACTCTAAATTGTCTTCGCTGTTTCATTTGTTGATTACTAAGATGGTCGGCACACGTGGATCTACCCCCGAATTTTCGGGTCCTGCTTTTGAGGCGGCGGTGCAGCGAGCAGTTGATGCATTGCTACCTGGTCTCACTACTCGGCTCACCAATGAGATCCGTCAGAATGGCGCTGGGGGAAGTGGTGACCAACCTCCCACCATCCACACCTGGTTGGAAAGGTTTGGGAAACAGAAGCCTCGATCTTTTAGCTCCGCAACCACTCCAGTTGATGCTGAAAACTGGATTGCTCACATTGAGAAGATATTCGAGGTTTTGGGATGTGCTGATGAATTCAAGGCTAGGTTGGCAAGTTACAAGTTGGAAGGAGATGCTCTCAATTGGTGGAAGGCTTTTAAACAAGCCAAAGGAGGTGAGACGTATGTGGCTACCTTGTCATGGAAGGATTTCTATAAAATTGTTTGACTTCATTGTCACTAGCCACAGGAATTTTGACTTTGTTTACAATTATGTGTTTTGGTCTAGGACCCAAAATAGATTTTTAAAAAGACACACTTTTCTCAGAATAGGCTTACTGGTGGCGGTCCTATATTTATTTTGGGGGCCGCCTGAACATTAAGGGGGTCGCCCATAATTATGGGACCTCCATCAGAGACGTCTTTTTCTGAGCTTTACAAATTTTATTTCTTAGTTCCACTAGATGATGCTGCAATGATTAAACCCCAAACGAATTTTATCAGCGGAGGGTTTTTGATTATTTAACATTTCATTTAAGCAATGTGTACTCTTTTCAAATTTATTTAATCTAGTAGATTATTCTTTAAGCTTTTCATTTTCAATTTTAAGTGTATGACATTTTGCACAATCGAGATCAACTCCCTTATTTTTCTCGAGTAGATAATTTTATCTTTTAATTCTCAAAGTTCATTTTCTAGATATTTCTAATGGTTTTACCCTTTTGTCTTTTGTGATTTATCTTTTAAACTCATTTTTCACATTTTTTCATATTCACTTGTCTAAAGCTAAATCTCAATTGATGAGTTTCATTCCACTAAAGTAAGAGATTCAGAACATACCTCACTTGTGCTTATGGCTAAAGACTGTCTCGTCTTGGATTTTTCAATCATCTTCTTCACCGCTCACTCCAAGAACCTCCATACAAATGCTCTTTTGGTTTCTTGTCTCTCGGTGGCTTTGGACATTTCTCAAAAGATGATTTGGATCTCCGCATCTAAAGCACTTCCTTTCACTTTTGCCATTTTTGTCGTCTCGGCTTCTTTGAAAGGTCTTTTTGTCGTTCCGAGGTTGTCTCATGAATCTACCTCTTCTCTTAAAGAACTTCTTGAAGTCTCTTACCGCCATGGCGTATCTTGTCATTCACTACCGTAAGTCAAACACTTCTTCATCTACTAGATTCTTTCTTAGCTTTAAAGAAGATATTTTCCTTCAACTTTTGCTTTGACTATTTCTAGGAATCTTTCTTGATGATCATCGCGTAGATTGAGGTTTCCAAATTGAGCTCATTAAAGAGATAGTGATGTTAAGTCTTTCGACTCTTCAATCGCCGTGACCTTTGCTCTCCATTTAGGATGTAGAGCCCTAAGAAACTTCCTTACGTAGTTCTTACTAGAATAACCTTCATCAAGAGCTTTAAGACTAGTAATAATAGTATTAAATCTAGCAAAAGCACTATCTATAGATTCGTCTTCGGAAATGACGAATTGTTCATATTGTTGAACCAAAAGGTCGATCTTATTATCTTTGACTTGGCTATTACCTTGATGGGTGATTAACAAAGTTTTCCAAATTTATTTTTTCCGTATTACACATGAAAATTCCGTTCATATTCTTTTCTAGGCAAAGCATTGTAAATAACCATTTTGGCTTCATTATTTTTCGCAAGCCTTCTTTTAAGATCATCAGTTTGTTTTTCAAAAGGGACAACCTCATCAAGTTTGGTTTCCGGATTTTGAATAATGGGTTGAAAATCACCATTGGTAATAACATGCCAAAGATCTAGATCTTTTGATTTAACATATGTCTCGAATCTATTTTTCCAATAAATAAAACTATCACTTTCAAAAGTGGTGGTCTTTGCATAGTTTGCCTTTAGATTTTTGTCAAATACCATAGATCGATCCAAGCTTTGAGTATATTTTAAAAATCTTGAGTGACTTGGCTCCGGATTACCATATTGTAGGAAAACTAGAAGGGGGGTTGATAGTTTACTGGTTAATTGGAACGTTTTAAAACTGTGCTTATAAGATGGTTGATTCGAGTTGTATGTCAATTCAATCAACAATAGGAAATCAACAAACTAAATATCTAATGTAATGAATAAGTAAACAAATAACAATCATAGAGGAGATAGAGAAAGAAACGATCAAACCAGACACCAAGATTATAGTGGTTCGGTACGAGCACCTCTTCGTTCCTAATCCACTCCCCGAGTACTCCACTCGAGATTTCACTATGTCAACAAGCTCCCTTTAGGCGGAGAAAAACCGTTTAACATCGCTTATTCCTTTTCGGGACACTAAGCTAGATGTTGGAGTTCTAATCATAGGGCTAGAACCAATCTAAGACTTCACTAAGTCTGTACATAGTCACAAAGATATTACTATGGGATTGACACACATTCAAAACACAAATACACAACTTTACACAAGTGGAATTACATACTCATACTAATCTACACAAACAACACAAAGTTATATAATATTTATGACTTGTGATCCTTGAGGAGGAAGAAGGAGCTCACTTAATAACATTCGTTTGTAGAAGAATACGATTGTTCATCTTGCACTTGATAGAAGAAGAAGTAGGTGGAAGAAAGAATTATCATCTTGAAACATGATCAAGGTATGATACGTTGATCAAGATATGTATTTTAGAAAGAAGAAGAAGAGAGAAAATTGGATCTGAGAAAATTTGTGGCAAGAGGTTGTGTTTTTCAGATGGGTGGCCAAGTATTTATAGGAGACAAAAAGAGTCGTTGTACTAGCCAGGCCTATAAGGAGGCCGTCGTAGACTACGCTCCTCTTTTTTGTCTTTTTGTGGGAAGGTGTTATTGTTTTAGAACCTTCCATTTTGGGGGGGGGGAATTTGATTTCAAATTTATTATATTTAATATTACAGTTCTTTTATTATTAAATATTTTTGTTTTTACTTTGTTATAAAAACACTTTTGTAGAAATGTAAGGTTTTGAGAAAAACTATTTTTCTTGATCCCTAATCTTCGTTAATGAATTTTTTTATCCATACCTTATGATTAATCTTAGAATAGAATTTTTAGTTAGTAATTTATAAACGTTTATTTTTATCGTAAATGTTTTTAATTTTGTTATTATCAAAAACGCGAGCGGTGAAAAATATAAATAACGGTTTTTTAGGAATGATTTGTATTAACACTAAACTTTCAGCCTCAATATGAAACGATCACTCTGAATAGTGATAAGGTTACAAAATAACCTTGAAGCTATTGAATATCAAGATGTACTCCTAACATAGCCCTAGGGCCTCCCTTTAATACCCCAAAGGAGTCTACAAGGCTTACAATACTTTCCTAACTTATCATGATCTTTTCTATAAACAAACGTAATCTCTTAAACAAATAAGTTATACATATCTTCTTTACAAATAACTAATACTTATCTTCGTAAGTAGTCTTGTTCTCCAATTAATCTTTGATCTCTTCTTTGTTAGCATATTCCTTCAAGCAGTAGTAATCACTCATCAGTTGTAACTGAGCACAAGCAGTATTTACTAGCTTAGAAGTTTACTCTAGCAGTACTAACATACATTAGCAGTACTAACTTTTGTACTAGCAGTAGTAACTACTTAGTATGTTTTCAGTCTTCATCTCTGAGCAGTCTTAACTTTTACTAGCAGCAGTAACTTTATACTAACAGTACTAATTATACTAACAATAGTAACTAGCAGTATTAACTTTTATACTACCAGTACTAACTACTTAGCATAATATTCATTAGTATTACCAGCAGCACTAAGTTATGCTTGCCAACACTAATATATACCTGAGCAGCAGTAACTCTAAGAATATCTTAAAGTCTTTTAAACCCAACAATAAGTAAACATTCTAATTCCCATCCCCCTACTTGAATTATACAACGTCCTCGTTGTATAGATAAAACATTAAAAACGAGAATTTAAAAGAATTAGAATGAGAAACTCCAATGATATTTTGCTCGGTAGATTCTCCAAGTTGAGTTTATTGAGAAAGAATTCGTGTTGAACAGCCGTCTTGAAGTTTTAAGACTCCAACACTTCCAGATTTCCAGATCGTAGATTCTCTACCAACATTGTTGATTTCTATTCTTTCAGCGAGGTCCTGTGCAAATTATAGGAAAAACAATGCATTCCTATCTTGGTACCTACGGTTAATTTAAACTAAACTAAATACTAAATATGGGTCAGTCTGCTAAATACGCCGTATCATGTGCATGAATACACCGTATTGATAGAACTGATAATAAAGTTTAAACTGCATAAAAATAAAGGACCGATAACGTCCAGACAATCAATACGACGTATGGTTTGGAGTGGATACACCGTATTGATGTCTGGGAAGACAAACTCGATAAAATAAATAACAATCTGGGTTATCTCCTGGGAAGCACTTTTGTTTTTAGCTATTTAAGTTAGACTTTTTCTTTAGCTTTCACACTCTTGTAAACACTCTCTCTTCTTAATTTTGCTCTTGATTTGGATAACGTACTTGGTTCCGTAACATACTCATGAACTATGGTGCTGAACTTACTGCCAGACTTGATTCTATCATGCATAAACAAGTCAAAATCATCATACCATAATATACATTCAGAAATATGGGAACCTGTTAAAGTTAGATACATCACGACATGAATAATAAATGTATAGATAGAAACAAAAAGATAAGGGATAGAGATCATGGGTCTGGCTGCTGCAGGGCTGTAGAAGTGCTGGCATCGTCGGTCTTCTGTCTAGTTTATCTCTGGTACTCTACCGGTGACTTCGAATATCTCGTGTAAGGCACACCGACCCTGTCCATCAACCGTGAGGCTAGTGACAGTCCATGTAGTAAACCTAGAAAAGTCACGAGCCATGCTATCCAGTACCTCTCTATGACCCTAAAGTGCCTCACACATACCATGCACCTCCTCCTCTAATCGGGTAATCCTCTCACTTTGAGTCCTAGGTGGTGGTGGCACAGCCTAAGGCATCTCCTCATCCTTATCACCACCTCCTGGTGCCACTAGAGCCTCCTCAGCAACTCCTCCTGCATCACCCTCCTACCTAGCAGGTCTTGCGGGTACCCAGGCCCAAGTATTTTATAGCTCTATGTATATCTGCAACCTTACCAACTCGGCCATATCTATAACAGGGAGGTCTCGCACAATCACCGTCAATCCCTAAAGCCTCTCCTTAGTAAGAAAACCAAAATGCTCAGCCAAACGAGCAACACACTGACCTACAGATATCATCGCCCCCTGCTTCCTTCCAAAAGCAAATAATCTTAAGTATCTAGCCAACAGATAAGGTACGTTGACTGAGCCAACGTCCATTCCTCTTAGATAACATAAATCAGTCACGGTCACCTTCTTAGGTGCCTGAATCCTCCCAGCAATGCTACATGCTATCAATCTGTGGCACAACCTCATCATAGAATCCTTGATAAGAGTATAAGAGGGGGGTGTACCTAAAAAATCCCTCACAGACGAGATCCTGATCTAGTAAGCACTCAGACCCCCTTGTCGGGGATCCGCCTCACGCTCTAAGCCCAATATAAACCAAAACCAGCAGTCTGCATCTCCTATGCTGAATGTAATCCCAAGGCCAAAATAAACTCTCTCTAGCTCATACGCCTCCTAACTCCACCTAACTAAAACTGTAAAGCTCCAACCATGTCCAAATCAAACACTGCCTCTCCAAACCTAAACGTACTAAAGAACTCCAGAATGAGCTTGTGCACCAACGGGCCTCTAATATCAAATAGCCGCCTCCAGGCTCGGCTAGTAAACACACTCTGCCCCTGAACATCCCTGTGCTCCATCAGCATCCTAGTACTTAACCCCTCAGCTATCAAATCCGGTAATCCCCTAAAATCGAATACCTGAACCCTATGCACCTCTCTCCTGTATATCCTTGCCAACCTCGTCTCAAAATCCGCTATATCCGCATTAGTGTACTATAATCCCTCATACCTAAGGTACTGGTGCCTCTGATCTCTTGGTGGAAGAGCCATATCTTGGCCTCCGCAACATTCTTGCATAATCACCATCCTTATAATACTGTTTAAGGTCAAAGGGAATGCCAAAAGGCACATACAAATTCTTAATAAGATTGAAAAGCATCCCGTTGACAAGATAATTCCAAGCCACGATATTTACATTTAATTTCATGACAAAACTTCTCATAATGAAAACTTTTCTAATTTCATCGTGACTTACTTCCAGCTGATTATTTAACCAATGTGTATTTTCATTACCCCCACAAGATTGTATCATATCGATTTTATTATCATCATTACCTTTATCTGATTTTAGATGATCGGGATAAATTATGTTGAAAAGGAATAGATTATTAAAGTACAAAACATTTTGTTCCACTTCATCATATTCGGACAATGATGTTTCATCTTTCAAATCAAATTCATTGATATGTTGAGGGCATAAAGTGGGTTCAGTTGAGAAATCTGATTTAGACGTTAGAGCATCATTGTAAACAATAACTGGAAATTTATTCTCAAAATCTTTAAAGAAGTCTAAATCATCAATACAACTGACCGTAGGCTCGGGTGATGGAAACAAAGGCATATTGACTTTTTCATTATCATTTTCCAAATCCGTTTTCAAATCATTGGTAGAAATTATTTTATAAGAAAATGAGTTTTTGTCAAAAACTATTGTGTAATCTTCATCGTCGGATTCGTCAAACGATATTCTAAAGTCAATTTCATTATCGTTAAGAGAACTTACCGTGGGTCCACAAAAGAGTGTTTCATTTGATGTCAGATTATCATTGAAGACTATTGTTGGGAATTAGGGCTTCTACAAGTTTCTACTGCTGGTTCAACTTAGTACTGCCAAGAGAAGACTTAGTACTGCCAAGCTAAGTTAGTACTGTTAGTGTTATAGTTAGTACTGTCAGTACAAAATGTTAGTACTGTCAGTCTATTAGTACTGTTAGTTATAATACATATGCATGAGATATATTAGGAATAAATATGCATGATCATGTAACGCGTTTTGTAAGCCCATTAGGGTTTCCTTGGTGTATAAAAGGAACCCTACGGCATAGATCTAGATATGAAGTTTTATATAGTCTTCATAGCAAATATAGTTAGTATTCATAGTTTCAAGGTTATTCTGTAACTTTGATTATGTTTAATATATTGAAAGTTTAGCAAGATCTTGTTTCATTGTTCTTCTTAGTATTACAAGCTAGATTCCACATAGTTTATGATATTCTTAATCTTAGTTTCTACTATAGTTGTTTTGGATCTATCCAACACAACTAAGCTTTAACAAGCTAAGTAAGATCTGTTCTAAAGGGATCAACAACTATAGCTGGGAATTTGTTTTCAACGGATCTGAGGTCGTAAACGTCTTCATCATACAAGATATTTCCATACCTAGCAGTTTCCCAGTTAAACACGTTCCCACGTTTTTGAGCTTTTTCTTCCTCGAGCCTGATGTATTCTTCCATAGTAATGTTTGGGTCGTCCATCTTGTAATAAACTTACTAGGGCAGAAAACCGTCAAATAACTTATACGTCATATTCAGTAAACTGAATACACTATATTACATAAACACAATTAGCATACAGACAGGAATATAAACTTATTCTAAACTATACTAATCCTAAAGGTTAAATCTAATCTAATGTTAAAAACCAAAATATCAAATAAAAATAAGATTAATTTTCACTCCTCGGCAGTGGCGCCAAAAACTTGATGTGTCGTTGTGTGGTTGTAAATTATGATTCAAGTTTTAAATTTATATTTTGCCGACTTAACCAAAAACAACACTTTAACGGGCAGTGTACCCGGTCGATGGTAGTTTTGTGGTAAGTAGGGTGTCGATCACTAAGAGCGACAAACACTTTCAATTTATTAATACTTTTGTTTTTCTAATCTAAGTTAGTCTAATCTATGCTAAACCTATGCTACACCTATGTTAATCCTAAATCTAATGGATAAGGGGGGGGTTTCAGCCTAAGAGACCGGCACGGGTTTAGTGGTGACTAAAATCAATTCAAGACACTAAAACACACGCAAGCAAAATAACAGAAAATAAAAGAGCGGTCTAGCCAAATATAAAAAAACTGTATTAACCATTATTAATTTAATCAGAATGTTGGTTTGTTTATTTAGTGCAATGATTGCTTATCTCGAAGTGGCATATCATTCTTAAGACTTAGGCGTTACTTCTTCCTAAGACCTAGGCATGTAGAATTCTGTCACAATTAAATGCATCTGCATAAAGCATCCTGTTTATTAATTATAATTCATCTAGAGGACAACACGGTGTATGTCATACGAACCCTAGCTCATAAAGACTTTACCCACTTACTGCTTAACGGTAACTTGTATTAGGTGGTAGTCCACAATCCTCTCTATACCAAAGAATCAGAACGTTATTTGTTAGTCCTACGCCACGACCTATGGTAGCCTAACTTGTTCATCAAACCAAGGCAAGCAGGACATTATTAGTGATCCTATTTGTTCCACCTATACGAACTACTATATGGAGAGCCATCTCGGCATCTAGATTACTTGGTCCGTATCACTAGATCCAGTTGAATGATAGGTCGCATATTAAAGCACATAAACAAGTATCATGTGATAAACATAATCAACAAATTCAACGATAAATTAAGAAATCGAGATAAACAAACCAAACATTAAGATCTTCATAATAATGGATAATACCCGAAGGTATTAGCCTTCAAACATCGTAATTAATACAAAAGTAATGATTTTGCCAAGGTAAACTAACCGAGTTAACGAAAAATACCAAAAACTGAACGATTACGAAAGTACAAGAAATTACACGTTGTCTCCTATAGAATTAATTGCGTTGCTCGGCCTCTTCTTCTCTTTTTCTCCTCTGAAAATTGACTTTTATGGTTTAGGTATCGAGAATATGATTTAGCACACTTAAAACTTATTTTTGAGTTTTCTATTTATAGGGTCTGGAATATGGTCGATACGGCGTATCCAATGTCTTCGATACGGCATATTGGGGATTTCTTGGAGTAGGGACCACGTTTGATATCTTCCAGAATATTTTATTTCCATATATCTTGAATACGGTGTATCGCCTTCTTTTGGATACGGCGTATTGTATCTTGTTTCCTTCATGGTCTTTGGTGAGTGCAGGCACAGATACGCCGTATCTTCCTTGATGGATACGGCGTATTGGTTGTTAGAACAGTAATCTTCAAAATATCTATTTTTAAGCTCCAGAATGCGTGCCTTTTAGTTAATCTTCACCAAGTACTCCGTAATTACTGCAATTCTTAAATACAAAGGATTCAGTAACTATTCTTTACAATAATTATACAAAATAGGTTAATTAAATGGGATAAATGATGCTATAAATTAGACGTTATTTGATGTCATCAGACGCACTTCATAGGAAGTGCAGCGTACATGCCATGTTTTTTCATATTTCACCAGAGAAACTGGCGTACTTGAAAATAAGCACACCGTACTTTTTTTTTAGTTACAAACTTTAATAAATTTTTCATTTTTAGAACCTTAATCATTGTAATTTCAATTATATTATTAAACCTGTCATGATTAGCATAAATGAGCAATTTAAGCATAGTTATTATCACATAAATATTCATATAATCATTTTCATCATAACTTTTCATTTTTGTATTTACTAACTTTTCATATTGAATAGGCATATTCAAATAATAGCAAGAGTCACTAGAACAAATAATGATCATAAATTTATAACTCAATTCATTCAAAACAATCATGTAACAATTTATAGCATTCAAGGCATCTTTTTGCATTTTTTGTTTAACATGATTTCCAATGTGATCACTTATACTAGTATTCTCATATAGCAGTAAATAACAAATAACAAACACAAAAATATGAACAAAAACAGATTTAAGCATGACATACAAATATAAATATTTTTTTTGGTTTTTTAGTTTTAAAATAGAAATTATACGAATGTGTAAATTCAACAAGTAAAAACATAAAGAAAACAATCCCCATGTCTTCATAAGCAAATTTAAACATTGGAAAAAGGTTTGGTTTTTTTGGGTTTTGATTTGAAATAGTCTCCTTTGATAAAAATTCTTCAGGAAGTGCGACGTACTCTGTTAAAAGTGCGACGTACTTTCTGTGTTTCCTAGAAAAATCGATGCACAATTTTGTATGTGCGCCGTACTTTCTGTAGTAAAAACGATATTAAATGTCAGTTTGCCAGAAAACTGTACGGCGGGGTGGTAAAATTTATGCAAAACAATAGAAAACTTAACAAGAAACAAGTCAATCCCCGACAACGTCACCAAAAACTTTGATGTGTTGCAAAAGCTTTAATTTTATAAACCAGATTTTACTGAATTTCAAATTAACACACGGGTAAAGTATAACCCTCGTATGTAATATAGATTTAGGGTAAGACCAGGTCATTCTACGGGATTGATGTTTCTTAAAAAGTTAATAAGTTTTTCATAGGTGATGACATCAAATAACGTCTATTTTAAAGCATCATTTATCCCATGTAAATAACCCATTTTGAATGATTATTGCAAGAAATTGTTACTTAATCGTTTGTATTTAAGAATTACAGTAATTATGGAGTACTTGGTGAAGATTATCTAAAAGGCATGCATTTTGGAGCATAAATGAAGAGTTTGAGAAAGTCTACTGATCTTACAGCAAATACGCCGTATTATTCTAGACCTATACGACGTATCCAAGACTTTGA
>BQNB010179707.1:0-12747 GCA_026074375.1 Tanacetum coccineum | reverse complement strand
AGGATTTGGGTCATAGACAAACTCATTTCCGGATCCTACATTGCTACAGCTCGGACAGTTTCCACCATTAAACGGACCTCTACAATACGAGCAACCAAAATGGTTACAAGAAGACATGTCGAAGAATTAAACGGATAAGAGGAAAAAGAAGATAAGAATTAAATGTAGTAAGAGGATAAAGGAGAATATTTTAAAGATTTTTAATAGATAAAAATAAAAATATTTTTGGATTTTGTTAATATTTATATAAAATAAAATGAAAAAGAAAATATTTTTGGATTTTGTTAATATTTATATAAAATAAAATGAAAAAGAAAATATTTTTGGATTTTTATATTTTTAATAAGTACGAAAATAAATTTTCCGAGGAAAGGATCTTCAAGGCTCGAACACGAACAATCCCGTAAAAATCGCTACACCTCTCCCCGGCAACGGCGCCATTTTGATGTTAGTCGTTTTTACACGCATCAAATAAACCCTCTGATATATAATATATATATTTATAAAACATATACGTATACGTAAGCTAAGTATCATACAAATTATTCTTAAGAAAGAATAAAAAGTAATCAACACGGGTATCGTTTTCCTCGGCGAGAGGTGAATGGAAATCTACGTTCAAGTTGTAAATCGAGCTTGATTGTCATTCAAGTTTTTGGTTTTGGTTTTAAACTATTTTTATACTAAAAATTAAACTAATATTAATTCTAAGATTAAAAACTAAAAGATTAAACTAAAATTGATCTAAAAGATATAAATGACAAATATGCTTGCTAAGTGACATGAAATATTCCTTAAGTATGGGCTTAAGTTTAATGAATTAAAATCCTTAGAAAATAAGTTTTAAGAAATTAAATGACAAGTAAAGTAAAATGCTTTTTAAAATAAATGACAAGTATTTAAATTGCATTAAAAGTAAATGACGGTATGTAAATTGGAAAATTCTAATGACTATTAATTTTTATACCTTTTTAAAATCGCACTTAAATTCCAAATCACTAATCACTTAGCAAACACAAGTTAGTACTCACTACTCATAACAATTAAATAAGAAAAGAAAAACATTTTATACTAATACTACACTAATTAATTGAAAAAGGATAGAAAATGGAACCGAAATGAAGAACCGCAATGATATAAAACCACCCGATCTTACAAACTTAAAGAAAATAATCAAATTCTATCTAGCTTATTAAACCCGTAAGCTCCGCGCCTCATGAGTAGACCGGTACCAAAATCACAAAACATAAACAAACAGTTAAAGTAAAAACAGTTTTAATTCAACTTCTAATTTGCAATAACAGGTACATAACCACTAGGCCCAATTCATTTTATAAACCAAATTTTGATCAATTTAATCAAACTGATCCAAACGGCCCAATAATACATCTCATGGCCCAATGTCAATAACCAAACGTAGCCTATTCTAATAACTAAAAGCATGCCCGAATCAATTAAAAATTTGAGTACCAGTTTAACAACACAAAGCAATTCACTAATTTTAATAAGCCACAACAAAAGCTCATGACAACTAAAAGGTAAGACAATCTATGTCCGATTTTAGAACTAATCTCTAATAAGCACTAGGGATGCTAGCGAACTGAAATAAGCAATAAGCAATCAGACACCATAGATTAAAGCAATCGAGTTCTACCAAACAAAAATTAGCCACAACTTTTACTTAAACGAAAAACTAAAGCTACGAGCAAACTAAAATTACAAATCCAATCGAATTGAATAAGCTCAAATTAATTCACAATTGAGATGAATACCATATAAGAGTTAAATAAGCAAATGAGATTAAGCAACTAACATTAGCATGACGAAATGAGTTCTCTAAGTAACCGAATAAGCACAAGAAAAAAAAAGAAACCTTCATAATAATCTAAAACGATTTTTAAAGCTAAACGAGACTTGAGCAAAATCTATTCTATAAGCCAAATCTAAAGAAAACAAAATAAGCACTAAACCACATCAAAAAGCAACAAAAAACAGCAACAAGGATTTAAAATAAGCTAAAAGCATTTAAACTTCTCAAATTTCTAATCGAATAAGCAAATAAGCTCATGAATGATTGAATAAGCAATATAAGCTCACTTAAAATCAAATAAGCTATTTAGAAGCTTATCTTATCAGAAAAAATGAGCTTCTAATAACTCTAAAACAATCTAAGCATGTCAATAAGCTAGATCTGAGCTTATTATAGCTTATTACTCGAAAACTTCCTAAAAACGTGTGAGAACGAATCGAATGAGCTTTGGAAAGCTTATAGGAGTCGTTCTTTAAGCTTTTAAGGACTTTTGAGAATAATAAACTGAGTAAATAAGCACGAGAAGACAGCTTAATGAATAAGCAACACGAAAATGAATATTACCAAACCAATAAGCGACGAAATAAGCAAATCGAGATATTTAATCGACTTCAAAACATTTTCATTACATCATTACATTAAGTTCGCAAAATAAGCTAGGTACAATAAGCAAAAAAGTGAAATAAGCTGTTACAAATCTAAAATTAGCTAAAAATGCAAAACTAAACTAAAAAAATAAAAGACTAGCTGCTGAAAATAGAGGGGAGCGTCTTGTTTATATAGCCAAGCCAGGGGGAAGAAGTGTAAATTTTGCTCATCCTTCCCTCATCATTAGCCAATCATTCTCATTGATATTGCCACCTGGTACTGAGTGACGCAGTATATCCAATGAGAGAGAGACACGTGGGATTCTTTGTCTGCTGAATTTGCACGCATTTGTTCCGTCCGTTGGATTCTTTTGTATTTGGAATTGAAAGTTATAAACAATTTTTAAAAAAAAAGCAATAGGCCCTTCCATGAGTCACATTCCTTATTCGCTCCTCCCCAAGTATAGGTGGCGTTGTCTGTGAATAATTTTGAATTTAATACTTTTTCACGTGATCTCTGTAGGGCGTGTGCTGACATCATCATCTTTAAAACTTTATATAATTTTTTTGGCTTGGTTACAAATGGGTTGGCCAGGCCCATTTAAATGGGCCACGGGCTGGCCCAATAAGATCCGAGGACACCTTTGGACTTGTTTTCTCGCGCTCTTTCCACCTGGATCCTGCCTCGGTACGGACTTTTCACCTACATTCATCTTGGCTTGAGTATTAGGCACTCTTGATTGCGACGAAACCATAAATACCCGTTTTTGCTCTGTTTTCAATCATTTTTACCTACAAGACATAAAAATACCAAACAAACATATTTGCAATATAATTAAACATATTTTAGTATTTTTAGTCCGATTAATAGTGTTTTCCGGGGTACAAATGATGTGTGTTTTAGCACATATCAAAATTCCCCCACACTAAGCCATTGCTGGTCCCACACGCAATGTAAATAAAACACGCCCGAAAATAAATAATTAAATCCCCCTCTAACTTATGACCCCTCACAATCAAACAAGAACAGAAAAGGTCCATTAAGAAGGTTCAAAAATCATTTATTTCGAAAGCGCCCCCGTTTTAACCACTTATTCAATAAAAACTAAGATAATAATTAAATAACATTATTAAAAAGGCTTAAAGAACGGGAGTTCGTCATCCTTGATTTTCACAATCCCCAAACTAAGCTTAAAACGAAATCACAGTTAAATATAAGATTAGATGCTAACACTACTCATAAATGCTAATTGTGTAAGTATAAACTTAACTTTTCGCTCCCTTATTCCTAATTTCCTCTAAGGATTTTTTTATTTTTGGTGACAAATAAATTATGTCCTTATTTAAATAAAATAACCCGGTTTAGACCACAATTAGTTTGAAATCCTTTCCTAAAGAGACGATATGGTAAGAATAAGGTCCACATTAAGGTTCTAATTTCGGCACATTATTTGCATTAATCTGCATACATATATGTTGAGCCTTAGTGTCATGAGCTTAGTGAATTTTGTAATTACTTTTGTGATATTGTATTCGTTACTTATCATATACATGGAAATCTTGCAGTCTTACTTTATACATAACGCAAGCCTATGAATTCACCAACTTTATGTTGATGTTTTAAAGCATGTTTTTCTCAGGTCAATAAGGCAAGAAACAAGGGTACATTGGTGATCATCATTTTGGAGTCACATTACTATAAAGATTTGTGTGCATTACATTTTGGGGATAATTGCTATGTTTTAAAATCTTTACAACTACAAGTGAACATGTTAAGCCTTAAGTTTTTGTAACAAACAAGTTTATTAAATCCAATGTATCATTTTCAAACGACTCATTTAGAGGTCGTTCTTGTAACACCCCCAAATCTGGGTAGCAGCGGAATGTTAAATATCCAAGGGCGTTACTTCATAGATAAATAGCACAAGATATGAGAACGACCACTAAACGTGTCATTTAAAAAAAGATACATTGGATTTAACAAAATACTTGTTCATTACATAAGCTCGTGGCTTCAAATCAACACTGACAGAATCTCGATATGTACCTTACTCTTACCAGAAGGAATCTCTACGAAGGGATTTAAACTAAGAATCGCAAAAACCAAAGTAACTTTATTTGTTTAACAATTATATAATGTTTATTAAGCTGGTGGGAGCAAAAAGCCACAATTAACCTCTATGAGCTCTAAAGAGATCCAACTACTCCACGCTTAGCATCTAACTTATATTTAACTATTTTTCGTTATTTGCAAAATTTTAAAGTTTAGCAAACGCTTAGTCTCGAAAGCTAAGGGAAAAGCTAGAGTGCAAAACTTAGTCAAGTCAAAATTCTTACTAGTTCTAGCCTACGTGCCGACTTATTTCTATATATTTTTATATCATTTCATTTTTTTTCATTTTTTTAATATAATAAAGCAAAAAAATTTGTACAAAAGAGTGCGAGGGGCAACATATAGGCATTGGTATGATCAATTTCGACAAAAATCCCCCCCACACTTAGAATCGAACATTGGTCTCAATGTTTAAAAATGTTAGGTTTTACCCCACACTTAGGAACGAAAAAGGCAAATGCAAGAAATTCCAAGTGTGAAAGGGATAATAAAATCATATATATATATGATCAGGATTAAGGATTCCCAGGATATAAACATGAAGATGATCGGAGACTGCGTTATTGGAGGATTGAAAACAAGCATGAATGTCTTCAAGATCAAAGGGAGTCCTGTAAGAAAAACAGATAACCACGAAACACAACATGGAGAGAAGCAGCACTCTCCCACACTTAGGCTGAAAAATACATCACACTTTATTCATTACTACGAACAAAACTACTACGATAGAAACCTAATGAAGCAAGCTACATATTTAATATCTAAGGCTACCACGTGAATGCCTCCCGAGAAGCTCTTGTTTTTGTTTGAGTCTCTAGCTTGACTCTAGGGTTACTTCATTTTAGGTCCATGGTCAAATCTATCACCCGATGTGAGGTGAGGATGGTAATAGCAATACCTCACCTCCTTAGGTGAGTATGCAGCAGGACGAGGTGATGCCATATGATGAAAGCCAAAAGAAGGGGTCTCCATCACCCTCATTGTTCCCCCCGACTATGTCAGGGAGAAGAAAGGATCAAATCTTTCCATTCCCTTAAGCAAATCTGCTCAGGATCAGGAAGTGGTGTGTGTTGTTCCCAAACTTGGATCTAATACCTTAGCTTGTAAGGTTATTGTCACCTTGGATAAATCCAAACTAACAATGAGAGAAACTTTGTTAAGATGTTTCACTAAAGGTTATGCGGAATCTAACCTTTAATGATCAAGAAGAATAACAATGAAATAAATGGAACATATAAATGAATAGAACATTGATTATACACAAAACTTTAAATATTATTGATGTAATAATACGAGTACTCAACCAGTACTAGGGTTTACACAACCTTAAAGCTATTAGAGAATGTATATTGAAGATGTATATTTCTACTCTAACCTAAGGACTCCTTTTATAGCACAAGGATCCCTGTACAAGATAAGACCTAAATCGTATCTCCTAAATAAAAGAGATATACACAAAATATATTCTAAATATAACAATAACGCGCATTTGACTTTGAGTAATCATTATCCTTAAGACAGCAGTGGAAAAACTTCAGCAGTGGAAACCTTTCTCTAGCAGTGTGAATACATAACACTAGCAGTGGGAAAATACTCTAGCAGTGGGAATGAACAAGATCCGTTTGGTGAAATATTTAATACTTTCCAAAATATTTAGTCAAATTCTCAATCAGCATTAATCTCTTCAATCATCATTAACTTCAGTCATCCTGTTTGACTCAATCCTCATAATTTTCAGTCAGATTAGCATTAACTCAGTCTTCTATATGACTAATCAGCATTAACTTTCTAGCAGCAGCATAAATCTTGAACGAGCATAGTACTTAATCCCCAGCAGATCCCTAAGTTCCTTCAACAGTCTTAAGTTAGTACTGGCAGTACTAACTTACTCTAGCAGTACTAACTGATACTACTTGGCATTTGTAACTGTGAGCAGTACTAAGTATATAAGTTAATTCCTAAAATCCCTCCTCGTAAAACTTGTTGTTACCTTCAAATCATCAAGTTTCTTGAATTAAACCTTTTGTTTTGAGAGGATGCTTTAAAACACTTCATCTTCTTGATCTTTCAGCCTGTATGAATATCTTTTGAAGAAGTTCTTGAATTAAACCTTCTGCTCTGGAAAATCCACTGGCCTCTTCTTATCTTTTGTCCTTTGCTGCACTCCTTCTTATGTACACTTAAGTTTTTCCGCAGCAAAAACCACTTCTGCCCCAACTAGATTAATTTCGCATCAAATTCTTGATCAAGCACATCGCCTCCCTTGAGTCGTGCATCCATCTGAACCAAAGTGATCTTCATCAATTTGAGCATTTTTCCTCCCCTGTTTGGAAGGATCCTCCAAATCATCTTCTTATGGGAACCCAAGCCATCACAGACTTGAATCTTCCTTGTGCATCAATGTAATCAAATCTTTTCAAAGTGATTGATGCATTGTAATATTTGGAGACATGATCTATTACTCTATTCTTTGGCTTCCAAACCCAACATGCTGAAGCCTTAACAGCATTATGTACTGCTTTTGGCTTAGCAGCATTAATTGTTTTTCTCCCATACCTCATCAAAATAGCTTATGGAATCATATTTCTTTTTAGATTGGGGTTTCTTTCTCCCCTACTACTTCCCTAGTAGACTTATCAAATTTTACTTGTTCAATGCTAGGTCTAACAGTTTTATTAAGTGTGAAGGTAACTTCACTTTCATCTTCAGAATCCCAATCCTCAATGATTGGAGGACCAAAATTGCTAGACATAACTTTAGGACTTTGTGAGATGTTCTTGTACATCTCTGCATACTTCACAGTTGGTTTCCTAGAATTATTAACTTTAGAGACACTAGGGCAACCAGTTCTTTTTAACAACCAAATCATCTAGTTTTTGAAACAACAATACCACTGATCCATCTTGGTTCAAAAAAGATGCACTATTTACATTCATATAGGCCTTATGCTCATCACTTATACATCTTTTGACACATAAATATCTAGGTGGTAGCCTACTATTAATCATTAACATTAACATCAAACAAACTCAGGCAAACCCATCCAAAGACAGATCTTTCCTTAGAGTGAATAGACATGTGCATGGAGGGAGTAGACATCACTATACCATTTAAATCCAGACCCTTCTTATCTTATCTAGTCTTAATTCCCTAAAGAGACTGTCTAGATCTTTTTGATCTTGTCAAATTTTTCCTATTTTAAAATCTATGCTTTCTTTTTCTTTCTTTGCCTCTTCAAGTTCATTCCTGAGATTTCCAATTTTATTATCTCTAAGCTCTAAATCTCTCTCAAGAACTCTAATTCTTTCACAGAACTTAATCTCATTATTTTTAAATTCAACAAGTCTAGCCTCAACTTGTGATAAACATCTTTTGTAGTTATACAAGTCAGTCTCACAATCACTAAGTTCTTCATTTAACTTGATAATTTTATTGTTGAGGTTTTCCATATTTTTCCTACATGATTTAGAACAAAAGGAATCATCATATACCTCATTATCTGAACTTAAGCTAGATTTGGCCATAAGAGCATATTCTGTTAGAACTTCCTCTTCATCAGCCACAAAAGCATAGTTTTCATCTTCCTCGTCCATATAACTCCAATCCTATCTAATGCCATCAATGGCTATCATTGCTTTAGGAGCAGGCTCTTCCACCTTAGGATCCTTCTTGTAGCTTTCTTTCTTCCCTTTGTCTTGACTCCTTGGTGATCTGCACTCTCTAGAAAAATGGCCCATCTTATGGCAATTGAAGCATTCCACCTTTGATTTATCAAAACACACTACATTCAAGTCCTTGAATGGTAATCTATTTACAGTCTCTCCAAAACCTATAGCCCTCAATGCTTAGCAAAGCCAAGTTCCCTTGTATGTCCATACTTTATACATCCACATACAATCAGAGAGATGTCTCATATTGTTAATTTGATAACCATTAGGCTTGGAGTAGCTAAGAATGCACATACAGATCATAGCTAGACAGCATCAGGCAACATCAGTGCTAGCAGTGGAAACTTGAACACTAGCAGTTTGAGCACTAGTAGTGGAAACTCTTTGAACAGTGGGAACTTCATATTTTCCACTGTTGGTATTTGATGAAGAAATGAAAGCCATATTTTAAGAGTTTGACCCTGCAGACGTCATTGACCCTCAGGTTCATAGAACTTTGAGATGATTAAACTCATCATCTAGACTCATGTGGTCTAGATCATCCCTGTTTCCCTCCAAACTCTGGTGTATATCTAGCCATATCTGGTGCAAGACTTAGACAAAAACTTCTGGTTTAAATCAATACTGTTCAAATTGGGACATCCATTAACTCAAGATGAATTACAATACCCTGCAACCAATTAAAGGTTTGTTCAAGTGTCCTCTTATCCTTCAAGCCTTAAAGTTACCATATTGTTTGCTTCAACTGAAATCAACTTTGTCTTTTGGTGCTTCATTGCCACCAAGGTTTCAAAATAGCTTCCCATATTACTTTGGCATATCATATTTGATTAATCTCAATTAATGTTCATACGGCTGGTGGGGAGAGCAATAATAGAGTAGTTCTCATGCCTTGACATCATTCTCTGATTCTACGTGCATGTCTTCAACAGTTATAACCACAGTCCTTCCCTTCTTCTTTGCAGAACTTCACCCGATACATGTTTACATGTTTCATCTATGGGCCTTGTAGGAGTCACCAAAACTCTATGACTTCCCATAAGCATAATGTTCATGTTGTAATACTATTGGATTCAGAACTTCCATTGTTTCAAACTTTCCAGTGTCAAGAATAAGAAGTTTTTGTAGAAGTAGGATTGAGTGTATTATATGTATCCATTTATGTTTGTGATTTGGTGGATGAGGATTAGTGTGTATACTTTCTTTGATCAAAAGTTTCTCACAAGCTCTGATACCACTGGTTGTTCCCAAACTTGGATCTAAATACCTTATCTTGTAAGGTTATTGTCACCTGGAATAAATCCAACCAAACAATGAGAGAAACTTGTTAAGATGTTTCACTAAAGTTATGGCGGAATCAACCTTTAATGATCAAGAAAATAACAATGAATAAATGGAACAGTGAAAATATATAATAGTGAGTTTACACCAAAAAGATTTTACTATTATTGGATGTAAAAATACGGTACTCACCAGTACTAGGTTTACAGAAACTTAAAGCTATTAGAGAATGTATATTGAAGATGTATATTTCTACTCTAACCTAAGGACTCCTTTTATAGCACAAGGATCCCTGTACAAGATAAGACCTAAATCTTATCTCCTAAATAAAAGAGATATACACAAAATATATTCTAAATATAACAATAACGCGCATTTGACTTTGAGTAATCCTTATCCTAAGCACAGCGAAAAACTTCAGCAGTTGGAAACCTTTCTCTAGCAGTGTGAATACATAACACTAGCAGTGGGAATGAACAAGATCGGTTTGGTGAAATATTTATTACTTTCTAAAATATTTAGTCAAATTTTCAATCAGCATTAATCTCTTCAATCATCATTAACTTTAGTCTTCTGTTTGACTAATCAGCATTAATTTTAGTCAATTACCATTAACTTCAGTCTTCTATTTGACTAATCAGCATTAACTTTAGCAGCAGCATTAATCTTGAACTAGCAGTAGTAACTTTATAACCAGCAGTCTTAAGTCCTTCAACAGTCTTAAGTTAGTACTGGCAGTACTAACTTACTCTAGCAGTACTAACTGATTAATACTGGCAGTTGTAACTTGTGAGCAGTACTAAGTATGATAAGTTTAATTCCCAAACTAGCAAGGAAGACTCATCAATAACTAGAGTCGACTCAAGGGGGTCCAGGCTACTAATGTCCTCAAACTCCTCATCAAAAATTAGATTATCATAACATAAGGTAGAATCATCATTAAAGTCAAAGAGAGGGTTTGAGAAAGTTACATCATAAGATCTAGGTTTTGAATCATCACCTAAAGGCTCATCAGACATTCCTTTGGTTAAACTCAGATTTTTGACTAAATGACTAAAAAGTTGCTTAACCAAATGTCTAGGCAAGCCAGCTACATCCTCGTTTTCCATCAAAAAGTCAACTACATATTCTCCTAGAGGCGAATTGATATCAAAATCTTCTTCAATAACATCAGTGGTGGGAAACGATATAGTAATAGGCATATCACACTCTAAATCATCATAAACCGATGTTACCTACTACTCCCTTTGTGATGGGACACCAGATCATCACCACTATACTGTTTATAAATTGTCATTTTCCCTTTCGAGAGTAGTGCTAATAACCTCATCCCCCATTAAGAGAGTGTCTAAAGGCTCCTTGGTGAGTGAATCGATCTTATTATCTCCCTTGTCACTCCCCTCAAGATGATATAAGTCAACGGGAGGATCTTGATTAGAATTTAATAAAGGTTTCCTCACTGCCTAAAGACGGTTTAAATTTATTTTGAAAATCCATGTAAGAGTTTCATGAATTATTTGACTGTCATGAGTTTTGTCAAATCGTTCTTGAGATTCGATCATGTATGTCATCAAATATGCTCAAGTTATCTTGCTTAAGGTGAGTGGCTGAGGGGGTGTGAACTATGAAGATTGGTCAAAATAAGGAAAGTCAAGAATCTTGATCCATATCTTCTAGCAAAGTGTCTCAAAGCAACAAGCTCTGATACCACTTATTGGTCCCACTTCAATAGATCGAATTCCTTAAGCTTGTATAAGGATTAGGTATATTAGATAAATATAACACAACTATAGTAGAAACTTTGTTTGAATGTATTAAAGATTATGTGGAATCTAATCTTTAATATTAAGAAGAACTATCAATGAAACAGTAATTATATGAACATATAATTCAACAAATAAAAGCTCCAATATTATTAATAATACGAATACTCTCAAAGTATTAGGGTTACAAAGACCTTGAAGCTATGATAATTCTATGAATGACTCGTATCAAACTCTATGCCCTAGAACCTCCTTTTATACACCAAGAAGTCTTAAACGGCTTACAATACTTTCCTAAGAATATCAAATCTTTTAAACAAATAAGTTATACATATCTTATACACAAATAACTCATATAAATCACATAAGTAGTACTAACTAACTCAGCAGTAATAACTTCTTCACTAGCAGCATTAACTCCTTTAGCAGCATTAACTTTGTACTAACAGTAGTAACTTTTGTACTAGCAGTAGTAACTTTACACTAGCAGTACTAACTGTGTACTAGCAGTAGTAAACACTTAGCATTTTTCTTTGAAGTTCTTGAGCAGTACGAACACAACTGAGCAGCATTAACTCTGATATGGGCAGCAGTAATACTAGCAGCATTAAGAAGGCTTTTAATCCCAACACACCTTGAGGTTGTTTTATAGATCATCCATGCTCATTGTATCTAAATCAGCTTTATTCCTCCACACAACAACATGTGTGTTCCACTCAGGTGACAAACTTCTTAATAACTTTTGATTAACATTATAACAACCCACAATTTTCATTTATAAAATTATCCATCTATTAAATTAGATTCAATTTTCATCAGTGTAATTTCCATCTATTTAATTAGATGCAACCATTTTCATGGAAAGATTTTTGCTTTATTCCATCCATAATGTAACATAACTTACCATACAAAAGTAAATGAGCTCACGCAACCTACCAATGCCAATTTCATCAACGTTTATAGCAAGTAAACATTATAATATGTCAAGCAATATGTTTAAACTCCATTTTTACCATACATTATCTATTTAACGTGCAATTCAAAATGTTTATTATAAAACAAACTTTAAACGTTAACGTTTATATCAAAATCCCAATTATGTATAAGTTTTACATACAATACAAATGTACAAACTAATAAGGCTTCTGTACAAGTTTTCAATGCATGAATTCGAATATAATTTCCCTCCAAAACCCTAGTACAACTCCTTAAAACCTAATGTATAACCTGATAATGCATAGAATTCAAACTTAATCATTTTCCCTCTAATTTTTATAGAGATTTCATACAACCACTTAAGCACAAGTTACAAGCTTCTATGCATCACATTTGAACACGTTCACCCTCCACAACTCCACACCACACTCGTCCTAAATCTAAAATGTAACACCCTCAAATCTGAGCACGCAGTGGAATGCTTGAATATCCGAGGGCGTTACATTTTTGGATCAATAGCACAAGATTCTGAGAACGACTACTAAACGTGTCATTTGAAAAAGATACATTGGATTAACAAAATACTTGT
>BQNB010179705.1:0-10589 GCA_026074375.1 Tanacetum coccineum | reverse complement strand
CTAGGAACATAGTGCTTTCATGTATTAAATTTCAAGGTCACCATGCACATGCATATTCTACCTTATATATCCGAAATACGTAAATAACGAAAACGAATAACGACTTCACGTAAATTTCTAAAATTTTAAATATCGATTCAAAACGTAAAAACACGTCTACTGACGGAAGACTATGATGATTGGATGTACGGATCGCTCCCGGCAATGATTCTCAGTAAATAACGAAACAACTTCCCAGTTACATGTAAAAACTAAACGAAACATTAAAAATTCAAATTATCAAACGGAAACGGCTAAAATATTGATTGGAAATTTATAGGTTGTGACATCCCTTCCCAATTAAAAGAGTGTTGTCCTCAAAGCTGAAGATTTGACACTGGATTTTAGATTGGCGGGATATAGGTACGGATATTTCCTTCAACACTGATCTTCTCGTTCCTAGGTGAATTCAGGATCTGCCTAGAATTCCATCTGACCGTAATGTTCAAAATACGACTTTGTTTCAATTACCTGACCTCTCTGCCCATAATCTCAATTGGTTCCTTGATGAAATGAAGTTGGTCATCGATTTGGGTTTCATCTAAAAGAATAGCAAGTGTTTCGCACGGATAAGCATTTCTTCAGGCTTGACATGTGAAAGGTACTATGGACTCTGCTTAGTTGTTTCGGGGGCTCATTCAACATGAAATTCTAAGGGTTTGTTTCTCATGTCAGCATAACTCTTTTGATGATAACGATTACCCAAATCGTGTCGTAACTACTTGTTGTTCTTGGTAGCCTTGTGATAAAATCCATGGCTATGTTTTCCCATTTCCAATGGGGTATTTCTGAAGGCAATGCCTACTTTTATGTTCGGGCCATCGGTACATCCGCTTAATATTATGATATATCTTATCCGATCCATGGTGGATGAAATAGTTAGATTTGCGTGGCTTATTCCTGGTCAATTCTCTTAAGTCTCTAGAGCGTTGTAACCAACTCCTCCTCCTAATGTAGAGAGTTCCATCCAGATGATTCTCAAACTCTTTGTCCATACCATGAAGGTTCTCATCTTTAACGTTCTTTCTTGAGAGCTTTTACGCGTGCATCATGAATTTGTTACGGTAGGTTTGAATTAATGGTCTTCACTAAGGCTCTCACCCTGAGAGGCTTAGCTCTTTCATTTCTGCTTAGAGCGTCTGCCGCAAAACATGCTTTTCTAGGGTGATATCGAATCTTACAATCAAAATCACTGAGCAGTGTTAACAATGTACGTGGTCTCATGTTCAATTCTTTTTGATCTAGAATGTGTTGTAATCCTTTGTGGTTTGTAAACCTGGTGCGCTTCATGCCATACGGGTAGTGTTCCTAAATCTTGAGAGTAAACACTATTGCTCCAAATTGGTAAGCAGATTCTTTGAATATTTTTTTTGGATGTGTAATGAGTAAATACTTTATTGTAAGACTTTTTGAACGAGTTATTAGGAGTTGAATCATTCTTGCAATAAATAAAAACTATTGTTTGCTTCTCACTATGAAATACTTATAGCAGTTGAATGCATTTTTATTTAGCACCATTGGCCTTTTAAGGACTGTTGCACCCGACCATCTTACGAAAAGCATGAAGCTTTTTCTTTGGACACTAATATTTGGTCATCCATAAACATTTGGTGATGAAGCCTATAAGTGGTCACTATTTTCATCACTAAGTATACGGGGGATATTTTTCGGTATATAAAGTGACGATAAAACTTGTCACTAAATTCTAAACATTTTCGTACGTTTTTATGCATTTTTACGCTTTTGTACGTTTTTGGATATACGAAAATGTACGAAACATAGGAAAACGAAAAAAAACATATAAAAGCGTAAAAAACATGCCAAAACGTACGAAATGTATAAAAACGTACAAAACACATGCATCAATCTACGGTGTACTACTTCTTGTTATTTTTTTCTTTATTGAGAACAAATTTTTTGTCAATAGAAAATATTAGTCTTTTGGTATCATTTTTTTTCCGTTTGACCCATGTGATGCTGGCTTTATCTGCTCAACAACATTAAGAGGTACGAGTATTCCTATTATACCTAATCTTCAATTGTCAGTGTAGTCAATTGTATGAATCTTCTTGGTAGTGCATGCATTGTAGTCATTAATATTTGGATTCCAACAGATGTTCATATGATGCTCAGAACATTAAATATATAGTTTTAACCTAATCTTCTCTTTCTGGTTATATAGGGACTGCATAAAAGTTTAGCGTCTGCTCACAATATCTCAAGGGCAACAGTTGATTTCTTCAACAATGTGAGTCCGGGGTGGATTGTTAATGGGTGGAGGGGGAGGTATGTTAACAGGTTGCGATTGTGAGTTTAGAAGTGGGTTTATGGGACAACCTATACGATGATAACGTCGAAACTACCAAGTCCTACAGGCATTAAGTCTACTTTGAATAGATGACTTAGAATATTCAGTACACAACCTCAAATGTTGGTATCGACTTCTGTAATCTTTCCGTCGGCTAACTCACAGAGTTCCTAGTGTCTACAGTAGATGGGACGGTGTCACTTAAATGGCTAATCTTAGCGGAGGTGAGGCTTTCATCAACTAGGTTCCATGTTCTTGCAATAATTGCGTCCATTGATTTAACTTCAGGTCCATCAGAAGTTTCGTCGGTACGAGAATCTCATAATTTACGTGATTCTAACTCACAAAAAGGTAAGTATATTGAAGGAAATATCCTAGTTCTCTTGGTTATAAACCAGCTAGAGTGATAAGTCCATTACATTCTAAATTCTGACAATCCATAATTATCGTGACAGGATAGATTCCGGTCTCTTGGCTAAAGGTGGAAGAGGTTTCTATTACGCTAAGGCTGAGGAAAATCCGCTTGGTTATGACGCTTATGAATGCGGATACACGTGACTGACACGACTCATGAATATGCACGCAAAATATTAATAAAACACTTAGTACTATATAATCCCGTTGACAATGTATAGAAAAGAAAGAAAATAAAAATAGAAAGTAATGGTAAATTGACAAAATTTTTATGGTGACTACTCCCAAGCGTAGCATGACTTACCTGAATTATACGTAGGTGATCTGGCTATGCATAATTTAGGAACTAACGATGATATGCTCATTTCGTCAAACTGGTGTTATATTAAAAAAAATCTTATATGGTATGAACGATACAGTTTATAAGGTAGCAAAACAGTTTGTAATAATGAAAACAGGGTAGTTTATATATAACGACACCAATTTTTTTTAGATAGCAGAAAACATGTTATGTTGCGATAGCAAAATAGCTTTCGAGAAAATTACGTGACGGTATATAATGTAACAGTAAGGGGTTTATAATATGGTAACAAATAGTTCACGAGCTAACAACCCAATAGTTTATAAAGTGGCAAAGTAATAGTTTGTAAAAGACACGAAGTAGTTCATAAGATGACAACGACATAGTTCGTAAATTGACAGCGGAATAGTTTATAAACGACAACGAAATAGTTCATGAGGTGACAACGAAATGGTTTGTAAGATGACTGCAAAGTAGTTTGTAATGGGTTAGCAAAAGAGTTTATAAATGACCGTAAAATAGGTTATAAGATGAAAACGAATTAGTTTATTAGATGATAGCTAGATAAGTTATGAGGTAATAGTAGGATAATTATAAGATGTTGACAAAGTGGTTTGTAGGATGATATCGAAATAGTTTATAAGGTGTTAGCGAAACGGTTTATAAAATTTTGGCAAAAGAGCTTATAAACGGCGATGAAATAGGTTAAAAGATTAAAAACGATTTAGTTTGCTAAAAATGATTGCAAAAATGGTTTCTGAGATGATAGTAAAGAATACAGGTATACAACATTTTTTTTGGGGGGGGGGGGGGGGGGGGGGGGGACACAGTTTTAGTTATTTTTTTGAGTTAGGGGTCTTTTTTTTTTGTTTTTGTATATCTGACATGTTATGTGTGTTACATTTTGTTGTTGGGAAGGTGTGGACTCTGGTGTGTTCGTGGGGTTGGTGGGTTGGTGGTTTCTGTGTGGGGGGGGGGTTTTCTTGTTTTGTGTTACATAAGTGATTAATACTGTTTATGCAAAACGGTTCGTAACTAACGGAAAGTAGTATATAAAAAGACAATATTTCTGTTTTAATAAGACCGACGCAGATGTGGTTCTACATAGCATCATCCAAATACGTTTATACTATAAAAAAAAAAACTTTATAAAATAATGGCAAAAGAGTTTATGAACGACGATAAAATAGGTTAAAAGATAAAGATAAAGTGACTGTGAAAGTAGTTATGAGATGACACTAAAACAGTTTACAAAACTTCAGTGAAACAATTTATGTTAATGAAGTAGTTTATAAGATTCCCACCAAAAATGGTTTATAGGATGACAGGAAAACAGTTTATATAAAATACTAACAGAATGGTTTATAAGATAATAGCAAAATAGTTTGGAAGGTGCTAGTGGAACGTCTTGTATTAATGATAGCAAAATGGTTTTATAAGGGTGACAGACCGTATAGTTTATAAGATGGCAACAAAATGCCTTTATAGAATGGTAGTAAAATGGTTAATACGTGTCAGCAAAATGGTTCGCAGACTGATGGTAAAAATAGTTTATTGTATAAATGGCCTATAAAATAGTTTATGAGGTAACGCTGGAATGGTTTGTAAATAATAGTGAAATGGTTTATAAGGTGTTGAAATAAACAAGAAGCTACCAGCTAAACGATTTGTAAGCTGGCTGTAAAATAGCTTATAACGCGACAACTACTATGTTTATAAGACGACACTAAAATAGTTCATAGGATAACATCCAATTAGTTTATAACGACACTAAAATAGTTCATAGGGAATAACACTCAAAAGTTTATACAGTAAAACAGTTTATAAAAGATCTAGTGAAATTGTTGTAAGACGGTAATAGATTTGAGGAGTACTTTACATAAATTATTAGAGAATTGAAGTGTAACTAATGAAATCGTCATGACACAAAATGAAAACAGATGGTTTAAAAACATTCCACACAATACCCAAAAAAAAACCGACATTTATAAGGAAGTACTAGTGCAATACTCTTATGGTTATGGTTTAAGTCTACTTAGGTTCTACTAGGTACGATAGGAAATCTCCTTTTTAAGTATCAACATTATCTCTGACGACCTTGGAGTTCTTGCGAGCTTTTACTTTTCAACTACGGTTTGCACAGTTCAGATTTGGACAATCACTCTTGTTATGTCCTAATATTCCCACAACGCCAATAGGTATTTCAGGTTTCTAATTTGCCACTGCGGCCTCTAAGTTGTTATCAAAACGGATGTCCTACAATCTCTACTCATATGGCCAGCTTTCTTGTAGTTATCGCACTTTACAGTGCATGGTCCAGTGAAGCGCAACTTGCATTCGTTGTAGAAGGGTAACTTTTCTACATATCCAATTTTGTTATTTGGTCTAGCTATGTAAGCTCTCACGACCTTTTGTCGTTTATTTTGTTGTTGTCATTCCTTACCATTTCGGTTTCCTAACGTACGACCTGATCCATTTAGTCATAAGCCACACGGATTTTTCTTTTGCCTCACAGACAGCAACAGCTTTAATAGCATTAGCAATTCGTCGGGTTACAATACGCTCGATCCTCGCGTAACTCATTCCATGTCTCGTTGTCAGTATTTTTTTCAAATTCGAACGGAGTAAATAAAATAAGTCGAATTTCAAAAGTTGTTTTTTTTTTGTGTAGTCAAAAAGAAATAGAATGTTATGAGGTGATGGTTAAATTTTGGGTATGTGCGACTAATCGGCATGTTTCTAGAAGTTACGAGAAGTAAGAAAAGTTGAGGTGTGACGAGATGACGTAGGTGTTTCAACAGTATGGGGCGGGTGTTCAAAGTCATCTTCAGTGTCGAATAGTAGGATAATCAGTAGGGTCGACAGACCGAAACAGGTTTCCAAAATTACGCAAAACGATACAATGTAAAGTCGCGAAAAGTTTTAAAGACCATCGTATTATGCACGATGTTTTAGAAGTAAACGCGACAATTATTTCACTTGCAATGTCTTAAAATAAACAAGACCATTGTGTCACTCACAATGTCTTACAAAAATAAAAAATATATATACATACATATATACAACTTCCATATATGTAAATAGGGAAATATACGTAAGGCAATCATAAACACAGAGAAGAATAGACGCAAGACAAACGTAAGCTCATAGCAAAATAGAGCTTAAGGGCAAAAATAAGCGCAAAGAAACATAACGCAGGGAACGATGAACGCAGGGCAAAGATAAACCCATATCATAACATGCTTAAGGAAAAATTGTTCTCAGGTATATGCCATAGCAAAAGAAACACGAAAACAGGCACACATAAAATAAGCACGTAAGGATCACATACAGGTATAGACCAGACCTAGATATTCTACCTGGTTCTCTATAAAGGGTGTTGTTGGGTTGATGTGTCACACCCCCAAACAGGGCCTGGACGGAATACGTGTCCGGGGGCGTGACGTCATAATATACATCACACAAGATATAAAGAACGACCACTAAATAGACGTTTTGAAAATCATAACTTGTTGTATAAGTCTTACAAGATTTGAAATGAAATTTAAAACGTTGCGGAAGCATAATTAAATTTTCAAAAGACAACAAGTATGAATGATAATAAAAGTCTTGAAAGATGGTATCATATTGCACGCAGACTCCACATAGCACATCAGAGAAGTCAAAAGCTAAGTACCTGAAAAACTTGCTTAAAACGGTCAACATAAAGTTGGTGAATTCATAGGTTTATTTCAAACATAATTAGTGTGGACCACAAGTTTATCGAAACGTATGCGACCGTTATAACAGATACAACTTCACATAAAAAGGCATTTACTTTGCACTAAGCTCACGACATCGAAGCTAATACTAGAAGAGAGCATGTACATTGCTATAAAGGCTTGCCCTTCAGGTGTCCGACCAAAGATCACCTAACTACGTTCGACATGACATATATCCGTTAGTTCTTGGAGAACTCGAACTAGTAAGTGCTTCTTACCCGGATAGAGACAATTAGTCCCAATAGATCTATTTATTCACTCGCGCTCACTTAAGGTTATAGTGATTAACAGTTTATGATAATGCGAGCAATAGTGGTCTAAACGCTACTTAGGCAACTCGTAAACAGGGAAATTCTCACGTATGGTACGTGTGTCCAGTTTTAAAAACAAGCAATGTTTCTCACCTCAAGTTATAAAATATTTATGTAAAACAAGTAAAAGTGGGGCTATGAACTCCCCTCGAGTTGGTGAAATGAAAGAGTAAACGTCTAGAAATATGATCACACGGAAACGAATGACGGTACACTAACGCAACCTAAGAGAATATAGGTTTCGACTTAGAATCGGAAAGATAGGAAGATAAGGATATTGTATAAACGTTTATGTAAAAATACTTTTGTTAATGTCTTTATAATTTAAACGTTAGTGATCGGTTTTGTGGTTGGGGATATATATATATATGTAATGTCATTTAATAACGTTCAAGTAAAATAAATTTATACATATATATTGTTCGGCATTTTACCCAATAATCTCAAATAATGATTTAAAACCTTTCGATTATGATGTTTTTATATCTTTAATTTACACACTTCCCGGTAGGTCACCCATGCTAGTGCTTCTCTCACACGAGCACGCTTAACTGTCGGTATTTAAATTAAATATGTATGTAGAAAACATAAATATGTATTTTAATGTATTTATATAAGTTAAGTATATATTATTTATCGTTTATAAATAATATGTTTTTCGGAAAAGTTTTATAAAAATATATTCCCACAATTTAATCTAAGTATATAATTCTTACAAAATTTCGGCATGACCCGTTCGTGTTTACATGTTTTCCAAAGTCATAGACTTTAATATAAACTCACTTTCAATTTACATTTCACAAGTTCGATCGATAAAAACTCTTTATAACTAGTCCGATAAGCAAAAAGTATTAAATAAGTCATTGGTTCATCAATAAGCTATCATAAGCTCTTAATAAGCCAAAACAACATAAGCCGAACCTTAAGCTTATGAGTTAAGCTCGCGGTTCATGGGCTTTTTGATGTGGGACGTGGCTTAAAAGCCCCTTAAGCATTCTTTGGCTTATTTGTTAAGCCAAATAAGCTTAACGTCTTGTCCTTTCAAAAATAAGCAAGAAACAAGCCGAATAAAATATAAGTCGAATTAAATAAGCTCGAACAAAACATTCCCTTCGTTTTCCTTATTGGGCCGAACCAATAATAAGCCCAATAAGCTCAAAATAATCAAAATAAGCTTTCCAAAAGCTTATTAACATAAGCCGAACATAATAAGCTATAAGCTAGCATTTTTATTATACAAAAATAACCACGATCACAAAACTATACTTTCCTTATATTTCTTGTTATTATTTTCGAACCATAGGCATAACCTTTTAAGGTTTATGTAGTTTTAAAATCTTTGTTTTTACAAAATAAGTTGTACAACTAGTATGTATGCATCAAGATGATTATGAAAGTACAAGTTATTAAAAGATTTAAGTTCGAACAACATTTCCTTGTGGTTTCCCTTATTGGGTCGAACCAAACATAAGTTATATAAGTCGAATAAGATCAAATAAGCTTTCCCAAAAGCTTATTAAAATAAGCCGAATACAATAAGCTATATAGTACCTTTTTTATTAAACGAAAATAATCACGATCACAAAACTATGATTTTCTTATACATCTTTTATTTATTTTCAAAACATAAAGTAACTTTTTTAAGGTTTACGTAGTTTAAAATGCAAACTTTTATAATCCGTTTGTACAACTAATATATATGTATAAAGATGAACATAAAAGTACAAGATTTATGAGGATTTGATGACTTACAAGAATACGAAGGATTACATGATGATTAGAGACTGAAACAACCCAAACGTTGTTTATAAGATACCCGAATATCAACACGAACACTTTATCTTCAAATGGTTTTGATCAAAGATTGAAAATATATGGATTTGTGTGTGTATGTTGGTGTTCGAACAAGAGAGAAGAGAAAGAGAGATATGTGTGTTTTTCTAGTGAGAGAAACAGAAATGAATGAATGAATGTGTGTTGGTTGAATGATATATAGGACCGTGGATGCTTAGGATGTAAGAAAAATTTTGAAATTAAAGTGTGTATGGTGTGTATGGGTGATGACAAGGAGACAAAACCAAGTAGGGGGACCAAAATGATCTACCAATGGGAATAAAGAAAGGACAAGTACTAACCAAGAATAATAGATCCATGTCTCCTAGAATTTCAAATTTTAAATTGGTATTCCATGTATGAGTGTGTGTGTTCGGTGCAAGCATAAGCCAAAGGGGGACCAATTTGGTCTCCACAATTCAAAGGAAGTAGTGCTCTCATTTGAATTAATTTCAAGACTCCATGCACAACTATAAGTTATTAACTATATCTGGAACACGCGAATAACGAAAATAAATAACGACTTCACGAAAATTTCTGAAATTTTAAATATCAATTAAAAACCTAAAACGCGTCTACTAACAAAAGACTACAATGATTGGATGCACGGATCGCTTTCGGTAATGATTTTCAGTAATAACGGAACAACTTCTCGGTTACCCGTAAAATTAAACGAAACATTAAAAATTCAAATTATTAAACAAAAACGGCTAAAATATCGATCGAAAATTTACAGGTTGTAACATCCTTTCCCCGTTAAAAGAGCTTTGTCCTCAAAGCTTAAGACGTGACATTGAGTGCCGTTACAGATTTTGAGAACAATGGAGGGTATTTATTTAGGAATTGATCTTCACGATCCTAGGTGAACTCGGGAACCCTTCTCGAGGCCTAATGAACCTTGATGATAGGAATACGACTTTGCCTCAATCGTTTGGCTTTTGGTCCATAATCTCAACCGGTTCCTTGATGAAATAGAGCTTGTATTTGACTTAAATCTCATTTAGCGGAAAGGCGAGTGTTTCGCTCGGATAAGCATTTCTTCAGGCTTGACATGTGAAAGGTGCTATGGACTCTGCTTAGTTGTTCCAGGGGTTCAAGTCGATAAGCGATGGTTCCTACTTTAGCTGGAATCTTAAAAGGTCCAATATATCTAGGGTTCAGTTTTCCTCGTTTTCTAAAACATATCACTCCTTTCCACGAAGACACCTTCAACATGAAATTCTAAGGGTTTGTGTCTCATGTCAGCATAACTCTTTTGATGATCACGATTACCCAAATCGTGTCATAAGTGCTTGTTATTCTTGGTAGCCTTGTGATAAAATCCATGGCTATGTTTTCCCATTTCCAATGGGGTACTTCTGGTGGCGATGCCTGCTTCTATGTTCGGGCCATCTGTACATCCGCTTAATATTATGATATATCTTATCCGATCCTTGGTGGATGAAATAGTCAGATTTGTATGGCTTATTCCTGATTAATTCTCTTAAGTCTCTAAAGCGTGGTAACCAACTCCTGCTCCTAATGCAAGGAGTTCCATCAAGACCAATCTTAATTCCTTGTCCATACCATGAAGGTTCTCATCCTTAACGTTCTCTGTCTTGAGAGATTCTACTTGTTCCTTG
>BQNB010179704.1:2299-12747 GCA_026074375.1 Tanacetum coccineum | reverse complement strand
ACCCGTTGCTAAACACAACCTTGGTGTTTCTAAGATAGTTACTTTAACTTACTTCAAACTGGTTTACAAAAATTTAAACCAACATTAGCCCCTGCCACTTCAAGTTGTCGATTTTTGTTCAAAGTCATGCGAAACAAAACCGGGTTAACAAAAAACCTGAAGTTGTCTAGTCACGTTGTCGTGAAAATAGACATGTTTATGGTATCTATAAAAACATTTTATTAGGTTGTAGTAGCTTATAAATAGACATACATTATTAAGTTAGTAAGAAAAAACAGTTAAGTTACATTAGGAAGTTATAAGTTTGAGAAGTTACAATATTGTTGTAGTAGCTTATAAATAGACATTATTAAGTTACACCAACAATACTCAGGTTTTATAATTCTTATTCTTATTAAGAATAAGAAAAAACAGTTAAGTTACAGTATTGTTGTAGTAGCTTATAAAATTATTAAGTTAGACCCACTCATATTGAACTGGTCCATATACATATTAGTTATTCACGTGATGTCTAGCTGTCCGCGCAAGCTAAGGACGAGGAACAATCTTTAGCTTGGATAAATAAAACAACCAAATTTCTGTATATAAACCTGTAAACACGATTCTTTTGTAGGCAACTCAGTGGCTACATAACTCCCGACGGTTTGACAGCATAGTCTGATGTTGGGGGGTCTTTCCTGCAGCTGCGCCACTTATCATTCTCATATTTTTTTATAAATGGAATCCATTTCTGTACATCATTTGCAACTCTTAAGTGCTAATTTTTTTACCAGTAATCCCCACAAGTACAAATTCCATCTCTAAACCGATGAAACCGAATGGGGTCTCTTAAAACTATTTCTCGCTTTTCAACCTTTGAGATCAACTTCATAACATTATGACAATCTTGACATACTCTCAAGTTCTTCATAACTCTCACAGGAGCAGATAAAGGTAAAATGAGCAAACCAAGAGTCACTGCTAACTTTTCACTATGATGATTCACGGTTAATCTTTCATCAACATAACCAAATTTCTTAATTTTATGCAACATATCATCTAATTTCTCATATATAATTTCACTTTGAGGATGTGACTTGTCACCAACCAAAAACGAATGAACTCTATTTCCCACTTCAATCCAACTTAATCCCGGTTCTTTCTTGATCCTTCGGTCAGTCATCAAGTCTCTTATTTTTGTAGCTTGTGGTTGCATTTTAGCATCATCGTAGATGTTGTAAAGGAGCACGTAAGATGAAGATGATTGAGGGTCGAGCTCAATTAATCTTTCAGCTACATGTTTTCCAATTTCCATGTTCTTGTGAATCCTACAAGAACTTAGTAGGGATCGCCACATTACAGGAGCATGGCTAAAGCTAGAATTAGTTATGAAACTTTTAGCATCGGATAGCCTTCCAGCACGCCCAAATAAGTCTACTATACACGCACAATGTTTTTCTGTTGGTGTGATATTATAGTCCCTCTTCATAGTTTCATAATATCTGTTGATAGGTAACATAGCTAGAGGTTTCAGTCACAATAAAACACATAATGAAGTACAGGTAGCAAATTTGACCCATTTACTTATGAATGGGTTGATTGGGGTTGCGGTTTATCTTTAACGGCTGTTTATAAGAAAATAACTTTGTTCAAATTTCTATTTTAAGAAGGAAAAAGGGTCAAAGTTCAAAGTTCAAAGTTTTGCTTTATGGACCATAATAACTACACGCAGTAAGAACACAAACAAAGCGAAATGGTTACCTGAGACCTTCCTCAACAAGCCCCCCATGACTACACGCAGTAAGAACACCAAGAAACGCCACATCATTTGGTGCAATCCCCATACTTATCATCAAATCAAAGAGGGTCAAAGCTTCTTTCGCGCATCCATGATGTGCGGTACTACATATCATCACACTCCACGACACTACATCAGATTTATCAGCTAAATCAAATGCCTGATTTGCAGAATCTTTGTCACCCGACTTTGCATACATATATACCAAAGAATTTACAACGACACTTGATTTTACAATTCCACTTTTAACCGAATAATTCTGAATCTGCTCGCCACACCGGACCCCACCCAAATTAGCACAAGCACTTAAAACAGTAGAAACCGTGAACTCATCTGGTTTTAATTCATTTTTAAGCAGTTCACAAAAAATAACCAGCGCCCGCTCGTATTCACCATTTTGAGCATGGCCCACAATCGCAGATGTCCATATTACTATATTTTGTTTTTTAGTTGAATTAAAACATCTTATTGAGTCGGTCATTAATCCCCATAAAGAGTACATGTCAATAAGCGCGCTTCCAATGTATTCATCAGATTGAAGATTATTCTCGCAAACATGTGCATGAATTTGTTTCCCATATTCCAAATCTTTATAAGCAATACAAGATCTAATCATTGATGAAAATGTAAATTCTGAAGGTTTTTGCCCATCCCTTTGCATATCAAGAAAAAGATTCAACATCTTTTTAACACCATCATCCCCCCCCCGGCAACCCACCAACCACACGAAGCAGGCCGGAAATCATTGCATTAAACATAACAACGTTCTTGTCACGAAGAAGACCAAAAACCGAAATTGCATCATTTATATCCCCAACTTTAGCATACATATCAAGCAACGCAGTCCCAACAATAACATCACGATCCCAGCCAAGTTTCACCGAACACGAATGCACTAACTTTCCCCATATTAGCGAATCACCAAAATTCCTACAACACGCATTAAGCACACTCCCTAACACATAGCTACTAAACCCCACTCCACACCGATGCATCTTCACCAAAACTCGCAGCATCTCATCATACAAACCACCTTTAACATAACCAGCAACCATCGAGTTCCACGACACCTCATCCAACTCGTCCAACTCACCACATTTCTCAAACACAACACGCGCTACATCCACTCTCCCACACTTAGAATACATCCCAACAAGCGAATTACTCAAAAACGCGTCCACATCCACACCAACACCAACACCACTCACAACAATCATCCCATGCACAACCCTCCCCAACTCCAAATCACCCGTCTTCCCACAAACACTCAAAACACTCCCATACGTAAACTTACTAAACCCAACATTCGCGTATCTCGCCTCACTAAACACCCTTTTCGCATACTCATACCTCCCCGTTTTCGCATACCCCGAAATCAACATATTCCAAGAAACCACATTTCGTTCAGACATTTCATCAAACAGGTTGTGTGCATACCCAAATTCACCGCTTTTTAAGTACATGTTCATAAGGGTATTGGTTAAAAACACACATGGGTTATGACCCGTTTTGATAATGTGTGATTGTGCTAATTTGCCATGTAATGAAGAGGCTGAGTTTATGGATGATTGTATTAGTTTTGTGTAAGTGACGTCATCTATTATTATGTTGGATTTGTGGGTGGCATTGATTATGTTTGATAATGATTGAATGTTTTTGGATTTTGTTTTGGACAACATGTTGGAAACTATTGTTGTTGTTCTTTGGTTTGTTGGTAAAGTTGTCATAGTTTAAGGTTGACTAAAATAAAGTCAAAGTTTAGTTTGGTTTTGTTTCAAAGTTGAGTTTTTATTACGTATATGAATTAATGTTGGATTTTTCTAGTTTGTCATAGTGTTTCAAGTTTCGAAGTCAGGAATTACCAATACTTACACGTTGGGATGAGCATAAAATATTGCGGATCGGAAAGGACCGAACTCGACCGAACCGGAGCGAATATGTTTCGGTCTGGTCTTTGGTCCGTCCTTTCTCTCATATTCGGTATTCGGTCCGGTTCGGTCTCGAGCAAAATCGACCATTATGCTTTGTTGGACCGGACCGGATCGAAGACCGAAGACCGAATCAGACCGGACCGACCCGGACATGGACCTAACATTTCGGTCTGGTCCTCGGTTCCGTGTTTTGGACCAACTCGGTTTTCAGTCCGATCCAGTCTTGGTCGGTCCGGTCCGGTTTCGGATCGTGATCAACCGTACTTACGTGTTACTATATTTATTTAATAAGAGATGATTAATTGCTTATAACGGCGAGGTATATACAGGGGCGGACCCACATAGGTGGCTTGTGTAGCACGGGCTACACCCGATTTTAGGTCGCGAAGTGCAAAAATATTTCAAAACTGACTTTTTTTTGGTATGTGTAACCCTCAAATTTTTTTGTGCTACCTTAGTTTTTTACGGCGTAAGTTTAGTTGGCTCAACATTTATTTTGTGCAACACCCCATTGAAAATTCTGGGTCCGCCCCTGGTTATATAGGCGTTAATCTGCTTGTTTTTATGTGTATATTGGTGTGGACGTGCAACAAAGCTAAAGGTCGTCGAATATGCACAAAATAATATTCAAAAAACAATGACTTTTATTTTTGGTGATGTGGTAAGTGGGAACCCTCAATTTTTTTTTTTTTTTTATGATTAGCTACACAATAGTTTATATTAACAGACGGCGAGAAGTATAAAGTTAAGCGTATCCAAACAATAATATTTTGAAGCACCCATCCACGCATTGAAAAAGTATAGTTGTACATAACAGGGTCGCTCGAATCTACCCGGTTAAATGGAATATAATCTTAGTTACATAAAGGCGTACCATTCGATTACTCCATCCAACATCGAGAAAATAAGAGTACTAAAATAAAAAAGTCAATCTGAAGGATAAAGTAAAGCAGCTTTGACATTACAGATTGGCCTTAACTTTTTTGTCCTGTTTAGCACCCCCATGTCACACACAAACCGCAATGCTTTCCTGTTCTACTCCTAGCTGTATTGCGGTTGGTGTGGTGACCATCCCCCAGTCCAAGTAACAAGACTGGGCGGACCAGATCATACAAAAGTTATGCAGGGGGAGGTCCAATCAAAACCCTCTCTCCCCTTTGGAAGTGTATTAATCCCACTACTAGTTATTAGGCGGACTGTTAATTCATTTTGAAGGGGAGGTCCATCAAAACCCTCTCTCAATTAAGTGTTTTATATGATAATACAGGGGGTGGGACCGCGGCTTGGACCTACCGAACCGGATCGAATCTATTTCGGTCTGATTTTCGGTCCACACTTAACCTCATGTTCGATCCTCAATCTGGGTCAGTCCGTACAACCGACCAATAATGCCTCCTTGGACTGGTCTAGACCGAACACATAATGTCCGGTCCTCAGTCCATGGTTTTGGGCTAAAACGGTCTCGGTCTGGTCCCCTTTTTTCGGTCCGTTCCAAGTTTGACCCGATGCTCGCCCCATTAATATCTTCAAACCACTTAATTCGGTAAACAGCCCTTTAAATCTGATTGCAAATTTACAGTCCTTTACGTAGCTCACCATTATGTCTGATCATCATCTTGCCATCTTGTATATTCCATAATTAACAGGTATTGCTGCACTTACACACACCCACACACACGATTGTATCCTAATGTTAGTCGCGGTCAAAATTGTTGTAATACAATGTACAATATTAAAATGCTTGAATATGTTAAAACTTTGATAATACGAGGAAAACATATTAATGAAATTATCTCGAACATGTGTTCATGTAAGCATCACTTGTATACCATATGAGGAAAAAAATATCTTAAACATGAGTGTTCAAAAAGCACCGACTCAACTATTTAGGATCTTATTCTTAGCTTTGCTGTTTATCATCCCTAACAAAGACCACCTGCACTTTTAAGGGCTCGTTTGGTTTGACATTGCTAATGTTTGATGAAAATAGAATCTTTGTGTGTGTGTGTGTTTTTTAGTAACAATTGATAATTGATAACTGACACTTATTCTTAGCTTTGCTGGAAGGTAACAGAAAATTAAGGTTGATCAAAATAAAGTCGACTATTTGGTTTTTAAATAGAGTAAATTGCAAAAGCCACCCCTTTGGTCTAACGACATCGATATAGTCCAATCTTTTTGAAATTGCATGTGTAGTTCCTTTAAAAAACTTAGGTGTGCAATTATCGTCCCTATTAGGTGTGCATTTATCATCCCTAACAAAGACCACCTGCACTTTTAAGGGCCCGTTTGGTTTGTATCATTTGGATTTAAGGAAAGGTGTGACTCCTTATTTTATTTGTTTGATACAATCAATGTAGGAATTAAATGTAGGCCAGTACCAAAATATTGAATCCGGGTAAGAGAGGTGGGAATTAAAGATTCATACTCACATTGGGTCCCACATAACTATAACATCTCACAATGAGTATATAAATAAATAACATAGTGATCCCTATTATTTAATAAAATAACAATTTTTATTTATATAATATTGTTTATTGTATTTCATTTTCTTTCATTTTAAACCGAATCCAAATTTAATTCCAAATCCTTTTACAAACCAAACGGGCCCTAAAGTTTCAAATTTCTCATTCCAAAGACAATAATTGCATAACAAAGTTGCCCATGAGGACTATGGCTTCACTTTCAAAAAGATTGAACTATACCTACAATTCATCGAACCAAAAGGTCAGATTTTGCAATTCTCTTTTAAATACTTGTGTAGCTTTAAAGAGTTCAAGCTAAGCTATCAACTACTAGTCACACCCAAAAGTTTTAAGCTTGCAATGGGCTTTTCAGCAAAAAGAACTAATTTCTATCAGCTATATCTCTAGATCCAGCCTAAAAACATGATAAAAATCAGTACACAAGATAACCATGGAGTGATAGAGCTGAAATTAAGGCATAAAATATCCATAATCATGAGCCAAGTGAAGCCACCTAAGTGCAGCAATTACATGTCAAACATTTCTTTCTTTAAATTGCCCGTTTTGAGTTAGTGAAACAGACCAGGACTAGAAATATGGACCATCATAAGCACCGAAGAGTATGAGCAGTCGGTTCCTTCTCTCTATCCTCTCAACCAAGTGTTACGGTATGATGAGTTGTCACGCAGGGAAGCATCATGTGGCTTGTACTCCATAACATACCCATGGGGAAGCTTCAAATGTCGTTTTATCTTGTCTCTTAAAGCCATCACAGCCTGCTCAGAAAAAAATGTTTTTCAATAAAATATTAACAGCAAGTAATTTTGAAAGTATTTTTAAACTTACCTGATTATCAGATGCATTGCGGTTCCATACGCTTAGTATGTCCTCGTTGAAGCGGATGCTCAACACTGCCCCACATATGTTATCACTGTAATCAAGCTGATCACCCACCAATGCTAAAACCTGGTACAGATACCAACAGCAGCAGTTAGAAAATAATAGTTGTCACATGGTTCATGAATATAAGGACAGATACCAAAGCACAAGTAAATAGAAGTTAATACAATGAATCAGGTGAAGAGTTTGAAGGGGTACCACCGTCAATCATCCAGGAACAATGCAGCACTATTTAGGCCTTACTTAATATTAATACCTCTACAAGATATAAGGTACAAAGTCTATACCATGTGGACACTAGGTCCATAAAGTCCAAGTACCTCAGGTTTGCAGCAGTTACGAGAACGACAAACCATTAGAGGTAAGTCATGTGCCACACATAATGTAGATAATATCATTATTATGTAGACATGTCATCAATTTGGCATGTCATTTCAACCTAGATCTACTATCTCATGTAAATATCGGACAGGCTTCATCAATAACTGAAAATCAAAAAAGTTGGTTTCATTTTACCATAAGAAATAAGCAACATGTGCCAGATAGCATATAAGTCTGTACACCTGAATGAGTGAATGATATCAGCAGAGAGGCTAACCCCAGGACAGATGCCAACTTATGTGCAAGTCAATCATATTACTCAACATAGAAGGCTGTTTGTTATAAGACTTTCCCTATAATTAGTTGTATCATGCATATGGGCAAGAAATTCATAGCAGAAAAGCCGGTTTTCTACAGTCCAATAAAGGTATCATAAAGTACCAACGGCATCCTTCTATAGATGCAGATACATTACCACACATCCAATGAAAATCATGCTACTGTGTGACAATGTATGAACATTGAAGGGACATGATAAAAGATGCAGACAACTAGACATGTATCACACACACATAAAGATAGTCGTTTATTTTCCTTACCAAATCCTCCCAGAAACGTCCTGACACGGGCTTTTTGAAGCGGATGATCCACTTACCACCATTGCAATTGGCAGAATCCTATAATACCAACAAGCAGACAAAAGCACGTGATTAAGATTACTTTAAGTCCAACCAGCACAAAGGATAAAAATCAGCAACTATTAAATGATAAAGTATTGAAAAATTTATATATCCAGTGTACCTCCCATAATGGGCGAATCCCTTGTTTGAAAAGATGCAAATCAGTTGGGCTTGGCAAGGATGATGGACGAGCCAAATGACAATAACACACCCAAAAACCTTCAACCTGCAGTTGATACAAGCCATACAGGTCAACAAACATACCAACAAATTTTGCATCTAAAGAAGTAAAGAGTAGTGATGGATGAATGAATTCCACAAACAAAGTATACCAATGAGTTATTACCGTGCTAAAGTCCATTATCTGCTTTATGTTGTCTTCATATGATGACTGAGTCCGAACTCCAGGGGTGCGACGAGTGTACCAGAATACAAACTTGTTCTGTTGAAGTAAACCATACACAAGGTCAAATATAGTGTGACGTAAACTCTAAAAGATGCCAACAAGCCTAGCAAGTATTTATGCCCCAAGAAACCAATCAAAGTGCTAGCAATTACCAGTTAGCATGTTCAATCCAAACTAAAGATCCTTACCTACGTTGAATATTTAAGTTCACTAATCACTAGTGAAGTAAAAGTTTCAAGCAAACTCTATTTTATCTCAATAAAACTACGGGATAGGTTGCAGTTGAGAGTGTATGTCACGTGTCACCAAACAATAAAAACAGATATAGAATGTGAAACAGACACTAAAACGGGGAGCAGTTCAACTCCTTTATACTAATGTCATGTCTCCATGAAAAGAGCCAGCTGTACACGCTAAGACTTTTTTAGACCATAGAGGTGGGTAGGGATGAGTGTACGAGTCCTTTATCCAAGAAAAGAGAGAAACCAATAATATGTCTACACGGATGGTAGTGATTGATAAAAATCCATGCCATAAAAAAAGTCCGGTATCACTCACTCAACATCTCAAAAAGGCTTATATGCAAACAACCACATACCATCACCCTCCTTATACACCTCTCCCTCACACACAAACGCACACAGACACACACAAAGTCAAGAACATAATCAATCACTTGCTTATATTATAACTAAACACGCAGCTGAGCTACTAGTTACTCCCGTTAACAGCAATACTAAGGGGCTGTATGTTTTAGCTTACTTTCAGGATTATGAGCTTATATTGTTGCTTAATCTCCAGCTCATAAGTCACTGCAAGTCAGAAAAAACACCCGAACCAGATAAGCTCATAAGCCAGTAAATAAAGTGTAACAACCACTAACTAAAACGTAGCAACAACGCCAACAGCCAAACCAGTTAGGGGTGTCTGTTTCGGCTTATATGTGGGCTTATGAGCTTATTTGATTTCGGTTATATAACATAAGCCTCAATTTTCCGGCTTGTTTTGAACTTATGGGCTTATATAAGTTTATCATATCGTAATAAACTTATATAAGCCCACAAGTCTCAAAATAAGCCGGAAAATTGAGGCTTATGTTATATAAGCCGAAATCAAATAAGCTCATAAGCTCACATATAAGCCGAAACAAACACCCATTTAAAACACTCGAACAGCCGTCAGTCTAGCCTAGCTTATAAATTCACATTTAAACATCAACAACTAATCTTAAATACAAACAACCTAAACAACTAATCAAACATCCATAAAATCCTAAAACTCAAACATAGTATGAATAACATGTATAGATAATAAAAAGTGTAAATATACCTTGAGAGGATGCAAACCAGCTTTAAGTTCACGAGACTGACGGTCACGATCTTCATCGTACTCCGATTGGTTCTTATCTGTTTCCGATCTCCTTTCCGTTGTTGCATCCATCTCCGATTGATTTTTCCGGTCAAGTTTTAGACGAAACCCTAGTTTTCAAACTGTTTTATCTGATTTTGATTGTAAGAAACAAAGAGGGGTTTTTTTGTGATAGATATAATATAATAAAACGAAATGTATATACCAGCCGGGTCGGGTGGGGTTCTACTTGTGCTACTTTTTTTTATGGTAACGTTTGGTTTGACGAAAGACCGTCTTACGTCTTCGGCTCAAAATTCGTTCAATTTTTTCATCTTTTTTTTTTTGGAACGGCAATTTGTGGCTACATGGCTTCTAGCCAGAAGGCGTAGCGAGCTCACACAACCAGGTTGTGTCCAGCCTAGAAGGCAATGATACCCTTCCCTTTACACACGCGAGAGGAAACCCCTATCGCCCTAGACAAGACTCGAACATGAGATGTAGGTCCTTATAAACAGGATCTGAATGAGCCTTGAATGACTGATAGTCCTTTGAATAAATCCAAAGATACTATAAGAGACAATGACTGTGAATATAAATATTGACGCGGAATATCAA
>BQNB010179703.1:1747-12747 GCA_026074375.1 Tanacetum coccineum | reverse complement strand
TGAGTCAAACTGGGTGAGGTGGAATTTAAGCTTTTTAAGGCTTGCATTCACCAAACTCACCTTAGGTAGTTCACTAGGAATATCCACTATGACAGGTGGTGAGTAAGGAGGTTCAATGGTTGGATTGAGTATATGAAACCAAAAGGCTTGTTTAGCCGATAATTCTTGTTGTGGAGAAAAACATTTTTTAAAATCTTCAGTTAGTCTATTTAATTTTTCATAATCGATAGGTTTATTAGCCTTTTCCTAATTATTTACATGATTAATCATTTGTTCGGACATTTGTTCAATCACAGATAAAATCATTGAATCTTGTTGTGCCTGCGAATTAGTATCTTGAACAGTTGCCTGTTGTGTTTCTTGCAAATATTAAGAATATGGAATGATATTGCTATTACTAGATATCTCATTATCTGTAAAATCCATAACTGGTGATTGTTCAAAAGCCTGCAATGCATGCACACTTTGATTATATATATCATTCAGATAGGTTTCAAAATTAGGTACCTCTAAGATAATGTCAGAACCATAATTGGAAATGTTGGCCATAAGAACCGCTTGTGCAGTCGAGAGATCATCACAGTCAGAATCATAAGTATCAAGATCCTCAGTCTGGAAAGCAGCATTGTGAGGAATGATTGTCTGAGCTTGACCTGCTGGAATTCCTAGATCTGCAAGAAATGCGAGTTGCTCCTCATCCAATATTTGTCCAGCTTCCTGAGCTTCTGCTAACATAGCTTTCTCCTTATACCACGCTGCATTCCTTGGTCGCTTAGGCTGAGTGCATTTCCTAGCCATATGTCCTTCACCTTGGCAGTTGTAGCATTTAACAACTCTTGCCTGTCCACTTGTAGTATTTCCCTTTGAGATAGTAGCATTGCCATTATACGTAGTACCAGAATAATTTTGACTTGTCTCCCCTGAACTTGTTGCACTGTAACCCTGCCGTCTTGAATAGTGGCTTGGTTTCTTGGATTAGAGGAAGTTCTGAGTTGATTATTGGTAGAAGGGAACCTTGAAGAAGCTACAACGGTTAGAAAAGCCATTGCTTTATTAAGACAAGCAATTGGATCATCTCCAGGAGAAAACATAGAAACAACAAAACCTGAGTCTACAAACGGTAACTCAGTCATAAGTTGTGTAGGAGCTTGAGGTGATTGATAAACAACTTGTGGAATTACTTATGGAACAGTTGAGGTTTGATGATTCATTTGAGACTGAAATGTATGTGATGGTGAAGTGGATGAATGATTGAATTAAATTTGTGATGGATAATGAGATGAGTAATGTTGATTGGGTTGAAATGATCCATGTTGTAATGGTGAAAACCGTTGTTGAAGTTGAGGATTGTTGTAAGAAGACTAATAAGACTGATAAGTGTTAAAGTGAGGTGGTGTCATCTGCTGATTTGCAATGAATGCAAGTGGATCTTGATTGCGTTCACGCATAATACGGACTTCATTTCCATGGAGTTCGTGTTGTTCAAGATATGCATGAAGTTGATCAAAGTTGGAGGTATGCAAATCTTTAAGAAGCTTGACATTAGTCACAAACTTACTCCATTCAGGTGGAAGACTGTTTAAGAACTTAGTATTAACTTGAAATTGCTCCATTTTCATTTTGTAGATGTTTATATTGTTAATCAGCTGAGTAAATCTCAAGTAATACGTGTGAAGTGATTCTCCCTTGATGTGAGTAAACTTATCAAACGAATCATACAACTTACACTCTCTTTCCTGCTTTGTCAAAGTGGTACCTTGCATCAGTAACTGAACTCTCTCCTATAAATCTTTAGTAACTCTGTGATGATTCACAAGTGAATAGGTATCAGTAGGAAGGCCTTGAAGAATGACATTGGTAGCTTTCATATCACAATCAGCTTGAATTTTCTCAGCAGCAGATAATTCAGCATATTTCTTTGTTTTGATCACACCGTTCTCTTCAACCGTAGGCCAAATGAGAGGACCATGGTCAACTGATTCAAGTATCATTCTTCTGTGCTATCTATTTTGCATGTATAATTCCATTCGACTTTTCCAAGAATCATACAGGTCTTTGTCCAACATAGGTGGACGGTTGTCATCACCGGAGAGTATCATATACTCAGCAAGAGTATTCTTTTGTCCAAGTGAAATAATTGAATCCATTCCAATGTGATAAGATTAAGATGATCGTACAGTGATTGGAGGTTGTTGTGTTAAAGTGAATATTGATTAATGAAGTTGAGTCTTTTGGAATACACAGGATTTTATAATTCTTGATAAAACCGGGAAATCAAGTTTTCACGGGATTTTACAAATCAAAGAACAACCATATAATTCACCTAAGCAAATTATGTATAAATCTCCTTAAGGAAATGAATATGTATAATTCACCCTTGGAAAGAAACCACGTATAAATCGCCCTTGCAAATGAGTGTGTATACATCGCCTGTAGTAAAGAGACTTGTATAAATCGCCTTAATAAACTATACGTATAAATCGCCTGTTGTAAAGGGACTTGTATAAATCGCCTATAGTAACAATACGTATAAATCACCTATGCAAAGTTACGTATAAATCGCATGTGTTAACGAGACTTGTATAAACCTTCACAACCTATACGTATAAATCGCCTGTGGTAACAATACGTATAAATTGCCTATGGAACAAACGTATAAATCGCCTTAACAAGGAACTACGTATAATTCGCCTATGTAGCACGTATAAATCTCCTAAAATACTACGAAACTCAAAAAATAAAAATCTTAAAAAGACTCACTTTTTAACGTTTTTACCCGATTTTTCTTGTACTTCTTACCTATCTAAGAGTATTAGAACCTTAAAAACATAAACTTTAACGTTTTTGACATGAAAAATTTGAAATCAAGATTCTTGGTACAAAACTCTTTTTTTAACCAAAAAGACTCAAAAAGATGATATTTTTTTATGGTTTTTGAAAGATTTTCTTGTACTTCTAGTCTATACTAAGATAACTAAGAAAGAAAGTTAAAAACTTTATGGTTTTTAAACCCTCAAAAAGTGAAAACTCTTTGATGGATTCGAACCAAAACTCACACACAAAAGGGTATAAAAAACGCATACAAAACCTTTACAAACACCCCATAGCTCTTGATACCAATTGTAGAATATTTTAATACATGTATGATAGGATTCACTTAGAGTTTTAGAGAGAGAAAGAGATGGTTGGATGAACACTTAGAGAGAGAGAGGTAAAAATGAAATATTAGATTAGTGTAATGTGAGAAATGAACAACCAACACCCTCTCCATGTGTGGAGAGGGTTTAAATATGACTTACAATGGCCGACCATGGACCCTTAGTGGGCTTATCCATGGGCCTTTGGCCCGGTTAGCTTTCTAACTTAACCATACAACTTACTACGAGCTACGACTAACTATATTGATAGTAACCGACACTTTTTCGCATTTCTAACAGATGTGTCTAAAATAAATGTGGCATGGTTCAGACCTTCTGTGATCATAACTCATACTTTGGTTATTTCTGAAAAGTCGACAATAAAGTTTTTGTTGGTCAGTCCAACCGAGTCCTTACTACACTTTGTTTCTTTTTCATTAATTTTTGCAGGTGGCTAAATGTGCAATTGGGTTACAATACAGACAACTTCACAAACGGGTTACACACTTTTCCAGTATATTCTTATTGAGTGGAAACAATGGTGCATGTTTTATATTGAATAAGTGAAATTAAGTGCAATATGTTATCTATCTCTTTTTTCGATCAAACACCCGTTATTATTTGTAAATTAAAAATGCGGGTCTTTTTCTTTATAATCATAAATTTAACAGGTTTTTGTCATACTCATAGGTGCTAATGCCTTAATGCTTGATGGTGGATAGGGCCATGGATTATGCTTCATGTATTGTCAAACGAAACCTGGAATCTAATGCAGTAAGGATAGTGAACACTTGATATTCTGAGTAATGATTATTATTCATGATTTAAGGTGCTTTGCTTTCTACATACACATGAACTGTATACTTTTTTATTTGCAATAGCAGAAAATGAAAGTTTGGGTAAAGTAAACGATCAGTATGGCTCTTTGAAGATGGAATTAGTAGAACAAAGCAATAATTTCAATTTGGAAGATCCAAACTAACATATAACACTACCAAAAGGCTGAAAGTTGCTAAGCACTATCAAATGGCTGAAAGTTACTATACCTGGTATATGTTATTTAACTTATAACATGTATATTTCAATTTATTTAAGTTAGTATGCGTATTGAATTAGAAGTTCTTATAATGTCAACTAAAATAATGATGGTTTAAAAATTCAAGTACAAGAATTAACATATATTTCAATAACTTTAGGTTAATATGTGTATGCGCCGATATTGCATCTTTGGTTGTAGGTACGGTGTGTCGATTGATACGAGACACACAATTTTAAGATGATGTATGATTCATTTAACGAGGCAATTCAAAGAACAAGTAACGTACAAAACTTTAGTATATTCATTGGTCGCCTGAGATCATTGATCACGACTTAAATCTTTTATGGTTTGGCGAGTAAGAGTTGGTGAGCACAACTAATAGGAGGTTTTATATGAAGGTCACATGAAGTATAAGAATAAGAAGGATCATGAAAGATGCAGTTGAAATCCTATATTTTAGTTTAGTTGGATTTAACGAGGCAATTCAAAGAACAAGTAACGTACAAATTTAGTTATTCTATTGTCGGTGGATATTGACGACTAAATCTTTTGTGCCACTTCAAAGATTCATAGATCATATCTTTCTGTTTCTTTTTCAAAATGTATTTAAATGTGGAAATCTAAATTGGTCAGGTTATGTTAAGCCGTTTGTCTTGGTAGTTAACATCACACCGACATAGAATTAATTATTATTATTATAATTACATAGTTCTAAGTAAGTTCTCATTTTTTTCCAATGTTGATCAGAAGCTTAGCAAACATTTATGCTTAATTCATCTTTGGTTTATTGTGTTTTGGTTTTGGCAGTGACTAAACACGAGAGTAGAAGGCAATCTATGCGAATAAATGTTGTAACCCATGCTTTGAAAAGTGTACAAATTACGGTATTCAAAAGCATTGATTGTGATTTATTTTTGTAACGAAATCATTGATTGATTGTGATTTATTTTTGTAACGGAAAGCATTGATTTGTGATTTATTTTTGTAACGGAAAGCATTGATTTGTGATTTATTTTTGTAACAAAATCATTAATTGTGATTTATTTCACTCAACAAATCAATGTTCATATTAACATAAAATTAAAAGTCGGTTATTGATTGAGAGAAAGTTGAAAAGGTTGAAAAAATAATTAATGATTTAACCTAATACATGCCTATATAAACCGGCTAAAATCAAACGCACAAACACAAAAGCTTGGCTTAACCATATGAACAAAGCCCGTGCATCGCACGGGTTGTAATGTCCTCGTGACTTAATAAATTCAGTTTTTTCATATTAAATCAATTAAGTCTATTTCAGGGGCTGAATTTTGACAAACATAACACTTATGCGTTTGGTTATCAGATGGTGATCAACTAATGATGGAATGGATATTTTAGGGGAGATTCGCAAAATTACACGTGTACTTTTACTCATTCATTGTACCTATTGTTATTAACGTTTAAGCTACAAAAATGTGGGGATTTGAAAGCCCCGTAACATTTAATTTATTCAATTTATTCTTTGTATCAATTGTATTTGAACAAGGTTATGTCATGAATGAATTTTGACATCCTTTCAATTTGAACATTTTATATATACTCTTTATTAGGTTAGATATAAACGCCTATTTTGATACGAGCCATATACATATTCACATTTTAGATGTCTATCTATCTTTTGTTATTTTTTTAGTCAAAACATCATATACTTAATAGATATATACTTTCGTCTTCAAAATTAACTTTTCATGTTGTTATTTTTTATTGTTTCAAAAAGGTTATTTATTCATAACTTAACATGAATTGGTATATTAGATCAAGTTTACGGAGATGCCTTTTAACTAAGAATAGAGATCCTTTAAAGTTCATATGAACTTTATCGGTAAAGTTTTCTCACAAACACAAAAGTGGTGCCTATTGAGGGACCCAATTTACTTTAGTTAAATTTGCAAACTTGCAAAAAGTATTATTAATCGATGAAGGGTAAAAAAAAATTGTAAAATAATAATAATTATGTTTTTGCTAGACTGCATGTTTCTTTTTCGAGGACAATTATTTGGAAACCAAAGGAGTACTAATTTGACTTTGATTTTTGCTTTCTACTAATGAGTTTACCAATAAGTTTTACGCCTTTAGCTTTTTACAAAATTTAGTGTTGTTTATTACGGAGTCTAAAATAATTATGAGTTCACTTATAACTTTTACGGGTATGTAACTTTCTATAGTATTTAAAATGTTTATTTCACAACTTTTATATGCCACCCGTGATTTATCACGGATTTATAAGCTAGTCTTAGTTATACGGAGTAGTAATTTTTTTAACGAAAATTACTTGATCACTAGACACTTCATATATTGTTTAATAAATAAATAAAACAAGATTTTGCTATCCGCGTTTGGCTGCGACACGTTTTGTATAAAACGTGTTTTATTATAAAAGTTTCTTTGTCTTTAAAAGATCGTAATTGGCGCAACATTTGTAGAAAAATTGTTGCAACAACTATTACTATTATGATCAACCATTTTTGTTTTTTATTTGTCACTTAAGCAAAAGTACTTCACTTATAAAATAAAGACATAAAGTTAAAAACACAACACATCAATATAAATTAGAGTAAATTGCATAAATCGTTCTTAAAGTTTGGCCAAATTGCGTGTTTCGTCCCAAACGTTACGAAAGTGCAAGGATCATCCCTGTGAGAAACATTTGATGTAAGGATCGTCCCTGTGAGGAGACCTTTGGGGAAACCTTTGATGCAAGTATCGTCCCTGCGGGGACGATACTTGCACCAAAGGTTTCCCACAGGGACGATCCTTGTAATTTCGTAACGTTTGGGACGAAACATGCAATTTGACCAAACTTTAAGGACGATTTATGCAATTTACTCTGTAAATTAGCTGACAAAGATTCCACCTTTGCATTAATGTTGGTTTGGTGGCCGGATATGTGATTCAATGCAACTTGTTAAAAAATAAGGTAGCAGAATTTACACATACATGTATGCTAACATATGTACATATATCCTAAAAGTTTATGTAACATACATGCGATCAGTCAAACCTCTTCTTGAAATTTTGTTTTGTATAATTATATTGCCTTAACCGCTCCTCTCCCAACTCCGGGCGACCTGTTAATGGGGGATGCATTCAACATGCGCCATCCTTTGACAAGTTGAGGGATGACAATAATCTTATCTAATATAGTCATGCAACGGAATCTTCTTATACCTCTGCATGATCTCTATGACAGTGTGGTTCCTGGCAGCCTCACAAGTTTCTGAAACCAAATATGACATAAAATTAATCGCAAGAAAAAAGTCTTATGATCAAACAATTTACTAGAAGATACTTTTGTAACATCACGTGCTTAAACTAAATTAATAGTATAATGGAATTCACATTTGGAACGAAAAGCTAAAACAACTACATACATTAAAAACCATATTGTATTTGTGATTTCTTTTCCTTTTCCATTTTATCAAAAATTATCGAGATAAATGTGATACTATACACATCAGAGAATGGGGCATTCGTGCTACACCACAAGAATAAGAAAATTTATAACTGAGAAATGAGGGTGGTTGTCAATAGTCTGTTTGAAGTTTATGATATATCAGAAACTTTTTTGACAATCGTTGCAGCGGCTACAACCACTATGAATGCAAGTGCAAGAACTATTAGCTCTGCCATTTTGCGAAGATGATGTGTTTTGTTAAAAAAATTCCACGGCAACCACAACAACATACAAAGTCATCAATTTTAAATAATTTACATTTAGCTTCGTAAAAAGAAGTCAGGATTCTAATAGGGCAAATGGTACAAAAAGGTACCCAACTTAAGTTTCATTTTCAATCAAGATATCGTACTTTTTTTCTTGCATAAAAAGGCACCCAACTTATTTTTTTGGCCAATTTGGGTCTTTTCGGTAAATATTTAACGATTATCCATTAAGTTTTACATTTTAAGTCCACCACCGCTACCACCACCCTCAATCATCATCACCACCACTAAACATGCCCACCACCAAGCACCATCTCTACCACCAACCTTACTCACCACTGCTACAAACCACCATCAATTTTTTTGGCCAACTTATTTTTTTAAAACCATTTTTAAATTTGTATCTGTTAAAATATTATCAATTATACGTGAAGTACATCAAGAACTGCTACCTCTTTGAACCTTCTGAACAAAATTCAATTAGACCAACAAGGTTTCTTATGCCTTACTTTGCCAATGGCTTCAACCTCCACCTTGAATTTCTTCTCCAATTGTCCCCTGCACAATACGAGAGACTATCACATATTGGTCACCACAATTGGAAATATATTTCATCGAGTCAATAAAGAACTTTAATTAGCTAAGTCATAATACTCGTGAAATTAAGATTCAATACTACGTGATTTGGTGAAAACTGAATTTAAAAAAAGTCCCGCAACATTCGAATCACCTCCCTTTTTCAAAGATTGACGTAATTAAGATAGATTCGAATCTGACATTTGTTATTCACGAGGCTCAACTAATAACCCACAGAATGCTCCTAAATCAATATTTAATCATACTCTAATCACATGTTAATTCAGATCAATGGTTGTGGTAGCGACGATGGACTTGAAATGTAAAAACTTAACGGATGATCGTTAAATATTTAACGAAAATACCTAAATCGGTCAAAAAAATAAGTTAGGTGCCTTTTTATGCAAAAAAAGTGCAATACCTTGATTGAAAATGACCTTTAAGTTGGATAACTTTTTGTGCCATTTGCTCATTCTAAAATATATCAATTGTCGCATAAAACGACGACGCTTCCGTCGTTTTCAAATGGGCCAAAAAATTAAACCCAGCCCAAATAGAAAAAGAAAATTGGCAAGCCCAAAGTAAAAAAAATTACATAAATGTTTACATTGACAACCATTCTTGAGTATGAATCAACCGATTTTTGATCTTCTAGCAAACTGTCAAAAAAAAGTGTGGATATGTGTGTTGGGGAGTAGATTTATGTGTTAGCCAGGGTAATTAGGCAGTGGTGGAAGTGTAACTCATGGGGCACGTGGAAGGGAATGGGTTATATGAGAACGGGATATATTAAATGTCCCGTTGCGGGTTGGGTTTTCTGCCCGGCAGGTTCTGGCGGGTTCCAGAGGCGGGTTGGTGTTTTGACCCAGGTTGTTTGCATTAAATGCATGGCGTCATGGTAGAATGTGATCCGATCGTGGTTTGTGAGCTTTTGTTGGGCCTTCAGCCATGGCAGTGAAACCGTGCTTCCAGATGTGAGCCATAGACCATCGTTTGTGATTATGTTGGTTAGTGCCGCTGTGGCGAGCCGGGGTTGGTAAGCTTGCTGCCTGGTATGTGCTAAATTACACATACCTTTTATTCCCTATATTATGCCAAAAAGACCGAAAACATACCAAAAATGTATTGTATTTATGTGTTTTGTATTTATCATGTGTAGGGAACGGATAATGGACAAAAAGACACAATCAAGCCCAAAAAGGACAAAATCAAGCACGAGAATGGAATGAGCGCATAAATCTGAAGCCGAAGGCATACTCGTCTCTCACGGACCAACCCGGACCCATTTAATGGGTCGGGTCAGCCCAAGTCACTAAATTAAATATGCCATAAGCCTTAAATAAGCCCAACACCCTTTTATATTACCTAAAGTCCAATACTCGTACCTGGCCTAACATAATTATAAAAGGCCCAAATCTTAAACCAAGTCAACCACCCTTTATAACTCCTTGGTCAAATGTACTGTTCTTCACCCTTCCCTCCATTTTCACCCCCACACAACGCACAGGGTAAATCTATCAAGTACACATACTTTCGTGCTTCTAGAAGCTTTTGAATGACACGCCTGACACACTAGGGAGCCACGCTGGTAATCCCCAGTAAAATGATTGGTCAATTGGACGTGTCATAGATCCAACGGTCAAGATTTGAAGATTGGAAGACAGTTATTGATGGATGGCTAGGATTAAAAGCTCAAGACGCTCCTCTCTTGCTAGAAGCTTCTTAGTATCACTATAAATAGAAGGGGAAAAGCACACAGTGTAGTATCTAGGAGTAGGAGTAGTTTTAGTGTAGCTTTTAGAATAGTTGTTTTTAGCTTATCAATGTATTTTTAGCTTATTCCTTTTCATGTAACTTACTTTTCATTAAAGCTTGTATTCAGTTTCTTATTAGCAATAAAATTTACTTAACTTTACATATTGTTCAAGTTTTAAATTCCTGTTTTACTTAATTGCATTATGGTTTGAATAAGCTTTTAAATACTGTTCATAAGCTAAATCTGTTCTTAAGCTGCTAAAAGCTCTTAAAATACTTGAATACTCCATGGAATTGGATGGCTGCTTTGAGTATTCAAGTGGTAATAGTTCTTGATGGTCAAGAGTTAGGATTAGACTAGGTATTGGATTAAGCTTAAAGCTATAAGCTTAAGCTGCTTTTATAAGCTCTACTTTGAGCATTCACCTCTGTTTAGCTGAGGTGGAGGTACTCTTCTCTTTTCCTTTTTACATTTACTTTGCTGTCATTTTATATCCTAGTCAGTCTTTGCATTTTAGCTTATAACTACTTATTGTTTGCTTATTATTGTTGAATTTAGCTTAAGTCTGCTTGTTATTGTGGTTAGATGCTTATTTAGTTTGCTTGTTAGATCAAAACTTAGTTTGCATAGTTTTTAATATAAAACAGTTAAAAACCCAAAAATAGTAGCATTAGTCATTAGCTTATAGTTTTAGCTTAATTGATTTTGAAAATCTGCTCATTAGGTCTTATAGTAGCTTAATAACATTTGGTATTTGAGTTTCAAGCCTTATCTCTTAATTTTATATGCT
>BQNB010179702.1:7500-12747 GCA_026074375.1 Tanacetum coccineum | reverse complement strand
AAAAATGATTTTTAAACTTAGAAAAATCTAAAATGTTATAAAAAAACTCAGAAAACTATTTTTTATATTAAATTCCTATTTTTAAAACTAAATTAAAAGGCTTGAAAAATGAAATTAAAAATCTAAAAGTAGTAAAAATGATCTAAATGCTTAAAAATATTTAATCTAAAACTAAAAACTATTTTTTTATATTTTTAAAAATTATTTTACTATTTTTTATTAATTTTCGAAAGTTTTAAACCTAGAAAAATGATTAAAAATTATCAAATAATAGGAAAATTACCAAAAATTCAGAAAAAGTCCTAAAAGTAATAAGGAACACAAGAAAAATAAGAAGAGGTCCCCATCTTATCTAATAAGTTGGGGAAAAAGCCTAATAAGCTACGGCTTATAATATGGGCTTAAGGCCCAAAACGTGTATAACAATTAAATGAAAGGAAGGTAGGACGGATGAGCTATTGAAGCATAATGGTAAGAGTGTGGGTGTGTGAAGGGGAGGTCATGGGTTCGAGTCTCAGCCTTTCCTTTTTGTATTTTTTTTAATAACTTATAAAAGAAAAGTTGTAGATAAGCTATAACTAAGCAACTTTAATAAAAGAAGTTATTATTGAAACCTACTAAATAAGCTAGAAACTAAATAAAAAGGTGACAGAATACCCACTTAACTATATTTTTGGCTTTTTTCAATATTTTTTAAAACTAAAAGCTACTTTAAGTTGAGCTAATTGAACAATAAGCTAAAATCAATGAATAATAAGTTATTCTTAAAACTAACATTATCCTAATAAGCTGAATTAGAAAGAAGAAAGCAAAAATAATAAAGGAAAAAAATGCTTAAATAAGCACATCAGTACTAACTTAAAAGTTAGTACTGCTAGCTTTGAACTTAATACATCTAATCTTAATAAACTAAATAAGCAATAATGCATACCTAATTCAGATAAGCAAATTAACTTTTTAAGCTAAAATAAGACCTAAGCTATCTATATTTGTAGGTTCCCGAATTCACACAAACATGTATAGATCTAAAGAGATCTAGAGAGAGAAAGTTAGAGAGAGAGAATAGTTGAGAGAGAAAAAGGAAAACACACTTAAGAGTGTGTGTAAAATAACTAGATGCTTACCTTTTCCAAAGTTGGAAGAGATATTTATAGTTCTTACAATACACCGGGTATTAGTACCCGATTCAATACCGAAAGTCATACGTTTACCTATTAAACTACGAGCTGTATTGAACAGTAAAATACACGGGGTGACCGAGTCTTTTTCTAATATCTAACACGGACCAAGTAATCTAGATACCGAGATAGCTCTCCATATCCTGTTTCATATTACTGGACCAATAGGATCACACATAACGTTCTGTCTTTGTCTTTAAATTATGAGCTTAGTTGGACCGGTAGGTGACCCGTTTCTGTTTCAGCAATCATGCTCTTAATTAACTGATAAAGATTGGAATAGTGGACTACCAGTATATAAAACACCGTCAAACAATAAGTGGGTAAAGTCCCGTTGGGCTAGGGTTTTAACAGGATCACCACTGCTTTGATTCCCTAAGATAGATTATAATTAAACTAAAGGATGCTTTATGTGGATGCGTTAATTGTGACATGATTAATCGTGTCTAGGTCTTAGGATGATGTCCCGCCTAAGTCTTAAGAATGATATGCCGCTTCGAGATAAGTAAATCATTGCACTAAAACAAACAAACCAACATTGAACCGGATTTAATATGGCTAATACAGTTTTCTATCATTTGGCTTGTACCGCTTTTCTATCTTCTAATTTTCTTCTTTTGTGTTTATTGTCTATTGAATTGATATTTGTTTCCACCAAACCTGTGCCAGTCTCTCAGGCTGAAAACCCCCATATCATTAGACAACGTACATAGCATAGGTTTAACCAGTAAATAGACTAATTAAAATACTAATAGAATATAGGATTAATGTTCCACTCTTAGTGTTTGACACTCTACTTACCGCGAACTCCATATTGACCGGGTACACTACTCGTTAAAGTGTTGTTTTAGGTTTGTCGGCTAAATATAAATTTTAAACTTGATAATCAAATAATTGTCCCTACACGACAGCACATTAGGGATCTTTTAGGCCAGACCACGGTAACACAATTGATGTAGAGAAGCACTAGTAGGATATAAATTAAGATATCCCTAAAACATATACTTTTAGCATTAACATGATCTGGACATACCACAAGAAGCAAGTCTGGATTAGCTTTGTTTGTTTCAATCTTAGTTATAATACTTTCTGAACCTTTTAGGATGATAATATTCGGATATTTGACCATCATTTGTAATTGAATTTTTAACATAATCTCATGAGTTCTAGAATGATTGTAAATAAATGATTAGGAAGACATACCAATTCTCTGTGTATGAATCTTAAGTACCCGACCTTTTCTATGGTTAATCGAAGCATCTAAAACAAAAGTAGCAATGAAACATATACGTTATAATTTAGGGTTTTTTTATCATGACATAATTATGAATTTTACCAAAAATAAATAAATAAAATAAATAAATTGTGATGACATGGCATCCATGATGACATGGCATTATGACATGGCATAAAATTGTCAAATGCCTCCTGATATATATATATATATATATATATATATATATATATATATATATATATATATATATATATATAATATAAAGTTTAAATTATGAAGTTGTTAAGGCTCTGGCTTAGCACATGAAATTATGTATCATGCTCACCCACATCATTATCACGTTTTACCTCTTTGAGATTTTGTCTAGGTGCTCACGCCGCAACGAGCATGTTTATGTGTCTTGTACAAGCCTATGGTAGCTATCTAGATTATGTATATGCAAATTGAGTAACTTCACAAATATAAACACTATGTGAGTGACTTGAGTGAATCTAAAAATAAATGCATACCCTATGTGAGGTGCTTAGTTATATGTCTGTGCCAGATATGGATGACTTGGAAGGAATCATTGACTACCTAGAACCTACATTATATGATGGATTCATTGACCACAATGATGAAGCATATAAGCGAAGGAGGAACAAGTTACTAGAAATACCATATACAGAACCCCCACCAATTATAAAAGAAGAAGCTGAAATAACTAAATATAACCTGGGGGCTGGTGAGGTATTTACGAAAACTAAGATCTTAAACATAAAAGGATTTCCCAGAACAGAACCCAACATCGCCAATATAAGGGCAAAAATAATTAATGATAGAAATAGTAGTTCAGAAGATCTTTCTAATACAAAAAGGAGACATTGGTGTAAACCAATTTACCAGTGGAAAGAAGACATATGCATCAAATGGTCTTCATGTAACCCCTATTTCGATGAATGTGATGGCGGAGACGACCTTAGGGAGAACAAAGAATATTGGGAAAGTAGTAACGATGATATGCGAACAAATTTAGAATGGGAGAATTTAAGCTTTGACAACTGGGTAAAAGTGGCCTTTGGAAAGGTATGTAAAATGACTGGAGAGAATAAACAAAGATTATTGGAGAAATAAGGAGCTGGAAAAATTAAAAAATAAAGAAACGTAGGATGGGCATGAGTCTAACTTAAAGACTCATTAATAAACAAAAGTGCTTGTCGGAAGACAACCCGTCCTTTATTTAATTTCCTTTTTGCATTAGTTGGTTTTCATGTTTCTTACTTTGTTTTGCAGAATCCAGAAACTAGGAGGCAATTATCAAGACCGGCTCGACTCATAATCATATGGTAACCTTGCTGAATCTGCAGCAGTTACGGCGTAATGAATTTAGTTTACGCCGTAACCACGACAGTTATGACATAAACTATTTCATGGTTACTCCGTAACACCTTAAAACTTAAAATTTTACCACTTGGTTACGACGTAACCATCGGAGTTACGCCGTAACCTCCTTCTGAAATCTTATAAAATTAAGTTTAAACATGTCTAAACCTTGTATACGTAAATGGACTTTGTGGGTATGTTCTCTGGAATCCCTCACGAGACTAAACTTGTCCACTTGAGCCACCAAGTGGTTTAAAAGGCTTGTTGCATATGCTAAATGCAACCGTGATTCCTTTGAAAGTGAGTTAGGTTTGTATTTCCTGTACACTTCATAACTCTAGTAGAACAATTTTATGCTTTGGTTTGTTTTGTGATCACAGGGGATAAAGAGCTTGCAAGAAGACGGAGATAATCCAAAAGATTTCTGCCAAATTTCAAAATTTGAAGCAATGCTCAGGGAGTTTCCTGTCTTAATTCTACTATTTCCTTTTTATTTAAAACACTTTTTTGATGTAAACATTTAATTGTTTGATGCCCGTTTACATTGAATGATCATTTATAGTTTACGCGATTAAACTTAATATTTTACATTTCAAGGCAAACACGTACATGACTAAAAATAAATTATGAAATAATAGACGTCGTAAATGACCTTAAAACACGGGGTGTTATATGTTTTTCTTTACTTAACTAGTTAAGACTATACTGAGCACACCCTACTTTATAATTCAATTATGTGAGGATAAGCCTTTCCGTTTTCCGCTTATACTTAAATTCATTAAAAATGAGTGTGCCAGTGGTTGTAGTAGACTTTAGAACTTGGCCGAGACCACAATAAGGAGCATTGCACCTAGTAGTTGTGATAAAAGGCAATTTTAGGATTAACCCCAAATAGCCCATCCATGTTATGTTTCTGTATATTGATTTTTCACACTGATTAGTCAATCCCCTTGTTAAACCCCTTATTGCACTCATCTTTAGTGCAAGATACCCCTAGTACAACCTGCTGAGCCTTTCTTTTCATTTTGTAACCCAATATATGTTGTTTCGTTACACCTATCGCCTTAGCCTACCATGTAGTCCTTATTTTCTTTGTGTTGAAATCTCTGGCTACTTAAGTCCATGATTCGGGGGAATGGGAACGAAAATTATATGCTTTCGTAGAAGACCAATCAGTTATGATCTATCAAAGACCCACCTGTATCACCACTTTTGACATTGTTTATCTCAAATGGGGGGATGTGCGTATAATATCGAATGTTGCAGGGGCAATAATTAAAGATATGAACTCCTGTAACATTTGTATATTTATCATGAAGAAAGTAAGGAATAGAGGGTGCAACAAAAGGCAACCCATGTGCTAAAAATGTAATGATGGTGCAAAATAAAAAAATATATAATAAAAATAGAGCTAGTAGCCCATAATTGCACCAAAACATCTCTGTAAAATGGAGCTAGTAGCCCATTATT
>BQNB010179702.1:0-2500 GCA_026074375.1 Tanacetum coccineum | reverse complement strand
TGGACTATCAAAACTTCATCTCCATAGGGAATTCACACAATCTTCTCGTCACAAACGATCACCGCATGATGATTCGCTAACCAATCTATGCCGATGATGACGTCGAAACTACCAAGTTCTACCGGCATTAGGTTAATATTGAATGGGTGACCTAACAATCCTAGTGTACAGCCTCTAAGCACGGTATTAGTTTTAGAAACTCTCCCGTCGGCTAAGAGTATCGACACGAAACTTCGATCGGCACCCGAATCAAATAACACAAAAGCATAATGGTTGTTGAGAAGAAACGTACCCTTGACGACATTTGAATCGGGGTTAGCGTCTCCTCCACCCAGCACATATGCTTTTCCTCTTGCTTCACCAACTCCATTCTTGTTTCCAGCTTTGTTTCCACGGTTTTGATCTTTCAGCTTTGGGCAATCACTCCTGAAGTGTCCTTGCCTTCCACACTCGAAACAAGTTACAACCCTCTGATTCACTACTTGACCCCTCTGAGTAGAAGTAGTGGAATTTGTGACCTTATAATCCCGGGTCAAATGCCCAACCTTGGTGCACTTCCCACATCTCACTATGCATGGCCCTTCATGGTGAAACTTACACTTGTTGCAGAGAGGCAACAATCCATTATACGGTTTTCTCTCATTGTTGCCAGCTGTATAGGCTCTTGCCACATTCTGACCTCCAACATTCGTTCTTTTGAATGGTGGTTGCTGTCCATGGTTGTCTCTCTGATTGTGTCGGTAACCAAAAACACTTTCACTTCACCATTTGAAACAAGAAAAATAAGATAGAAGATAATGAAAAGAAATTTTAGAGAGAAGTTAGAGAGAGAAAACAAGAGAGAAAAATGAGAATGGTTAATTCTTGTAATTGTGTGTGAAACAAATGAGAACCAACACCCTCTCCACACTTGGAGAGGGGTATTTATACCACTTAATGGGCCGGGCCATGTAAGGCTTTTGTTGGGCCATGTGGTGTTTGATCATAGGTTAGGCTCGGGATTACTTTGGACCTTAGTCCTTAATGCATACAATATTAGATTAATTTAACAAGTCCAATTCCCGTTCTAGCATATTTAATAAATGACCGAGACCTAATATTCCTAATGAACGAACTTCATGTTCGACTCAATATTTTTTAGGCTAACAATCTCCCCCGAAGTGAGTTCATTGTGACACTCCTTCGCGAGGTCAATGAGATTGCTTTTGTCGTTGAGCTCTTGTGATCTTTGTCTTGGTCTCTGTCTTTGTTGTAGGCTTGTTCATTCATGCTTTGCGATCTTTGATCTTGAGCCTTTGTCATTGTCTTTCGACTTTGTCTTTACGTCTGAGATCTTTAAATCTTTTCCTTGCTTGTCTTGATTGTCTTTGCCACCTTGTGATCTTGTGTCTTGACCAACATGCTCATACTTTGCATCATCTTGAAAGCTTGCTAACAATCTCCCTTGATAATCATTGTCTTGATAATCTTGATATCTTGAAGGAAGATCTTGTTTATCAGAGTTTGCGGAAGTCTTTGTCTATAATACTTGAGCTTTCATGATTCTTGAATCTTGATGCTTATAGTATGTCTTTGTAGCTTGTGTATGAGCATGTGGTAATGAATCCGACTTCAGCTGGAATGAGGCATCTCCATCTCCATCTTTATATGAATCCTGAAATAAAACAGTTAGCAATAAAGCGTGTGGACGAATATGGCTTTGTCATTCGCCCGGATTTGGTTGGATTAACCTTTGGTTCCGTGAGGACCAACCTGTGATCAGGTAGATTCAATTTAGAAGAATCTCCTTGACAGGATTTCCAGCTATAAGCGTAAGATCCTCCAACACAGATGTATTGGATTCACCATGCTAGCTTGTTCTCAATATCGGAACGTCTCAAAGCAGACAACACGATATGAGTGAATCAGATAGTTACTATCTTTCTGATTGAGTCGTCAATTCATTTTACTGGAACAAGTTTGATTCACATTGAATCGCACCATCGTTTCTTTCCAGTTGACACAAGTTTGATTCATATAGAATCGCGTAAGTCACCTACTAAGAGCTTGTTTGATGTTGGCTCAAGCAGGATTTCCATCTTCGCTGTGAATACTTAAGTATCACTCAGATGTTGTGGCAATACCACAAGGATAATGCGTAGGACTCTTGTTAACAGCTTGGGAACTTATTGGTGTTCAACAAGTGTTTGTAATGGAATGTGTCCTAATGAGATTTATTTTATTGATCTCTTGGCTCTAGACTCGATTAGTGCGTTTTAGTTTTAGTACTCGGAGGCTGGAGCAGACTGCCACCTATTCAATATCAACTAACTCAGAGTGAGAAAGTCAATAAAAGTCGTGTGTATCTCCGTGACAAATGAGACATGTCGAGAAGATTCTTTTTGTGAAACATTTTATGATTTTTTGATTTTGTATTATTTTTTTTTGAAATTTTATATTTTTGTATTTGTTTTTTTCTCAAAAATATTTACATGTTGTCCTCAGCAGTGATAGTTGTAGT
>BQNB010179700.1:0-12747 GCA_026074375.1 Tanacetum coccineum | reverse complement strand
TTGATATACAAACAAAGTCTCTACCATTGTTATTTTGGATTCATCCAAGGTAACATACACTTTATAAGGTAAAGAATCGGTCAAGGCTTGGGATCAACATCAGCCGTGAGATTTTCCGCTCCTTTTTTATCACGAATAATGACATCAAATTCTTGGAGTAGGAGAATCCACTAGAGCAATCATGGCTTAGCATCTTGCTTAGCAAGAAGATACTTAAGAGCCAAGTGGTCTGTATACACTATGGTCTTTGATAAGACAAAGTAAGACCGGAATTTCTTGAAAGCATACACCACGTCTAATAACTCTTTTTCCATAGTAGTGTAATGTGCTTGAGCATCCGTCATGGTCTTACTTGCATAGTGTATAGGCTGAAAATGTTTTGTCTTTCGTTGCCCCAAGAGTGCACCTACCGCAACACATAATTTCAAATGGTAGGTCCTAATCGGGGGCAACTAAAATCGGGGCTTCAGTTAACTTCTTCTTAAGTATATTAAACGCTTCAATACATTCTTTCAAGAAGATGAAAGGGGTATTTTTTTCAAGAAGATGGGTCATCGGCCAGGCAATTTTAGAAAAATCTTGGATAAATCAACGATAGAACCCGGCGTGACCTAAAAAACTTTGAACACCTTTGACAGAAGTCGGATGAGGGAGTTTAGCTATAACATCAACTTTAGCTTTGTCGACCTCAATCCCGGACTTAGAAATTTTGTGGCCGAGGACAATGCCCTCTTTAACAATGAAATGGCACTTCTCCCAATTTAAAACTAAGTTGGTATCTTTGCACCGTTTTAGCATTTTGTCTAAATAGGAAAGGCAAGACGAAAAAGAATCCTTGAAGACCGAGAAATCATCCATAAAGACTTCCATTGTTTCCTCGATCATGTCGTGGAAAATGGCCATCATGCACCTTTGGAACGTGCCCGGAGCATTACATAAACCAAAAGGCATACGTCGGTAGGCAAACGTCCCATAAGGGCAAGTGAAGGTAGTATTCTCTTGGTCTTGCGGGTCAATAGGAATTTGAAAATATCTGGAAAATCCATCTAAAAAGTAATAATATTTGTTTCCTGCTAAACGCTCTAGCATTTGGTCCATAAAAGGTAACGGGAAATGGTCTTTATGAGTGGCATCATTAAGCTTACGATAATCAATACAAACTCTCCATCCCATAACTAGCCTAGTAGGAATTAACTCATTATCTTTGTTTTCAACTACGGTCATGCCACCCTTTTTAGGCACACAATGAACGGGACTCACCTACGGACTATCAAAGATAGGGTAAATCAATCCGGCATCAAGGAGTTTGATAACTTCCTTTTTGATAACCTCATGAATTTTTGGATGCACCATTCTTTGATGTTGAACTTCCGGTTTAAAGTCATCTTTCATTAAGATCTTGTAAGTACAAAAACTAGGGTCGATACCCTTAATGTTGGAAATTTTCCATGCGATGGCCCGTTTGTGTGACTTAAGAACCTTTAAAAGGGTGACTTTTTCTTCTTCTTTTAATTCTTTAGAAATTATGATGGGTAATTTATCGGTTCCTTCTAAAAATGCATATTCTAAATGAGAAGGTAAATCCTTAAGCACGAGTTTTGGTGGTTCTTCGATTGAAGGCTTCGTCAAAGTAACATCAACTTGCTTAAGGTCGTCATTCATCATCGGAAGGAGAGTCAGAGACGGGTCTTCATTTAATAACTTTTCAAGTAGACGAATGTCTCCCTCCGGATCAAAATTGGCATCATCAATTCTTGGTGGAATTGAATTATTTAAAAGACAAGCTTTGATTTCTTCCAAAATGAAGTCACCTCCCTCAAAAGGAGTGAGCGAGGGGGAAGAAGAAGCGATGATAGGATCCGAAGGAGTAGGATTGCCACTTGTCAAACTATCCAAAAATCCGAGCACTTCTTGAGCATACTCCCTACAAGCAACGTCAATGACATTGACTTGATGAACCCTTTCATCATAATAATTACGGGAGTATCTCAAAGTGTGCCCGAATTTAAACATAATGGCCTCATCATTGACCCGAAGAGTTAATTCTTCACCATGTACATCAATTAAAGCTCTTGTCATCTTCAAGAAAGGTCTCCCGATGATGAGAGGAACCCGAGAATCAACATCGTAATCATCTACAACGAAATCGGCTGGAAAATTAAACTTTTCTACTTTCACAAAAACATCTTCGGCGACACCTTTCGGATGAGCGACCGATCGGTCTGCTAGTTTGAGTGTCATGCGGGTCGAAGTTAGTTCCGGGAGCAAAAGCTACTTCCACACGGAAAGAGGCATTAGATTAATGCTAGCGCCAAGATCGGCTAAGGCTAAGCATTCATCTACCTCTGGAAAATCACACGGGATGAGAAATTTGTCAGGGTCTCCAAGTTTTTCGGGTAACTTTTTTAGGAGCATCGCCGAGCAATTCTCATTTAACGAAGTACTTGCTAATTCGAATAATTTTTCCTTATTAATTAGAAGACTCTTAAATGTAGAAGCAAACTTCGGCATATAAAGAAGAGCATCCGCGAAGCTAATATCGAAGTGTAATCTTTGAAAGATTTGAAGAAACTTCAACATTTGATTATTAGCTTTTTCCACGAGCTTTTTGGTAGATAAGCCTCGAAGATAATGTATTGACGGGTTTATGATTATTTTTCGGAGCAACATCGGGCTCTAAAATAGGAACTTAAACAACCGAAGGTTGGACGTGTGCGGTACTTCCTAAATTTTTATTTTGCACCTTGTCCTTTGTTGTCGTGGTTTCACATTCCACATCCTTCGGGAGAAGAGAAGGAGTATGTGGAATCGTAGGTCCATCATAAGCAACACCACTTCGGGTGGTAATAGCTTTCACGTCACCTCTCGGGTTAGCTATGGTATGACTAGGAAGTGATCCCGAACCCGAGGGATTTTTATTTTTCATAGTAAGATTAGTTAACATGTTCATTATTTTATTTTTTTGATTTTCTATCTTATTGGTTCTTGTATCAAGAGAAGATTTGAATTCATTCCGCAATTTTTTCTTCATATTAGTCATTTGAGTTTGCATGGCTCTCAAAGTAGGTTCATTACTTTTCATGTAGTTTGTTAACTCATTCGAAGGTCCAACTTGAGCTTGATAATTCGGAGCTTGAAAATTTGGAGCTTGATAATTGTTATTTTCTTGATTGAAGTTTTGCCCTCTTCCTTGATTGTTCGGAGCTTGATTTTGATTGAACCGATTGTAGTTTTGATTATTTTGCACATTCGGAGGAGGAAAACTGGGTGGTCCCATTTGGTTGCAAGCATGATAATTCGGGTCTCCTTGAGGACGGTATCCGTTACCTCCTTGATTGTATGTTCCCGTGGCTGCAGAAGCATTAAAAGTGTTGCTATCGGTAGCAAGACACTCATAGTATAGATGCGGTCCACCACAAGTCACACAAGTCTCTTCTACGGCTTTCACAGAAGCTTGTTCATTAGCCTTATTAATAAGCACTAATTCCTTAACGATGTCGGTGAGAGTGGTAATATCCGAAGAAGGAGATGAAAAAGAAGTAGTAGTACTCACTTTTAAAACAATCGGTTTGTTTCGTGAAGTACGTAATTTCGACTTATTCTCAATAATCATCAAAGCATCTCGAGGATCAATTCGTAACATTCTTCTGGTGTCTTCTGCATAAAAGTGCCTCCAACAGCAGCATTGATGGTGTCCCGATACCTTAATGTCAAACCATTATATAGAAAGTATCAATTTGTGTAACTAAAAGCATGTTATGGTTAGGACACCGATCAATGTACAATTTGTAACGCTCCCATGCCTCGAATAATGATTTCGTAGCTTTTCATGTGTAAAACTATAGATTTTCGTTTCTTAATTTAGTCACCATCGAAGGAGGAAAATATTTCGAGAGAAATTTCCTCATCATTTCGTCGAAAGAGTGGATGGAATTACTTGGAAAGCGATCATACCATGCGGTATCATGATGCGTCAAGGAATATGGAAAAAGAGATAGACGTAGGGCGTCATTGGAGACCCCATTTTTGCTCTAATTTTGGGTAAACTTCCCACAAATTTGTCATAAAAGTCTATTGCATCAGTCGTCCTCATGTAATTCCGTGAAAGTTGGCAAGTATTTTGAACTTGTTGGATCATGTGATGGCGAAGTCCAAAATCCGTAGCTTCGATTGGAATCGAGGCAATTGGTCCGCCCCGTCCATGTATAGACGGTTGGCACAACTCCTATCTATCGGGGAGCTGGCCCATTAGGTCTCACCACCAGAGGTGGAACATTATTATTAAGAGGAGGGAGACCCGCAGGAGGCAGTCCCTGATTATTATGAGGAATGCTCATAACTTCTTCGAAGTCGAAAAGAGATGACGGTTCACCAAAATTTCTTCGTCGAATAAGAATCTCAGGGTCTCTAAGCAGAGAAAATAGATTAGAAGACGTAGGGCGAGTGCTCATGCACTAAAAACAAGATAGGAAAAATAAGATAGAACGAAAATATTTTTGCAACCGATAATCAAACAAGTGTACGATAGCTCTCTAGAAAACGCACAAAGAAGAAGAGGAGCGGGTAAGCGCGAAGCATTTTAAAAACCTTCTCCTTTCGGGTCGAAGTTTGCTGGATCGACCCTCCTTAACCCTCTCTTATAGTTTGTTAATCTAAAGGTGAGCCGTTTTCACAAGTGACACAACGGTTATTTTTGTTATTTTTCAATTTTTTTGGTATTTTATTCTTTTTTAGAATAAATAAAATATTTTTGTATTTTTATGGTTTTATAAAAGAAAATAAAAAATAATAAACGATAACTTTACGGGGAATGATCTTCAAGGCACTAACTTGAAAAACTTTGCGAAAATCGTACATCTCTCCCCGGCAACGGCGCCAAAAATTGATTCAATGACAAATAGTCTATATAAAATATATTATATATAACTAAATATCTCAAATTAATTATATTATAGAGAGTATCCCGTTTGATAAGAAAATTGCTTGAGGACAAAAAATATTTTATCTCCCGGATGTCGTATCCCGACAAGAGGTGAATTTGAAATCTACAAAAGTGTTTTGTTTGATGCTCGAATATCAAATATTTTGAATTTTGATTTTAATTCTACTAACGCAAAATAAAATATAGATAAGCTAAATTAACAATTAAAGCAATTAAGAAATTTAATCATAAAACGTTAATGAGAATTAAAAACGCAACTAATTAACCAAATAACACAAATTTAAATCCTAAAAATGCAAAATGCTAAATTTTAAACTTAAATGTACTAAAATAGTTTTCAAAACAGAAAATATATTTTTTGTATCTCTTTTTATATTTTTAAACAATTAAAAACACTTAATAAGCTCTTTCCTAAAAGTACTAAAGACTATTCCTAAGATTTATAAAAAAACAACTTAATAAGCTCTTTCCAAAAAGTAGCTAAAATTCGAATAAGCTCAATAAGCTAAAACTGAAAATGAATATAACAAATAAATGTGACAATCCTAGAATGAAAAAGTCCCAAGGGCAGGATGGGTAAGGTGTTGGTGTGTGAAGTGGAGGTCACAGGTTCGAAACCCGTGACTTCCTTTTTGGTGATTTTTTTTTCTTTTTGAATAAGCTAAAGACCTAAAAAATAAGCAACTTTAGTAAAAGGTCTTTTTGACAAAACTGAAAAATAAGCTAGAAATAAGCAAAATCAAAATGACAATTTTGCTCTTTAAAGCTTGGAAACTAGCCAAAACTGTTTGGGCTTTTTAAGTCTCAATAAGCATTTAGAAAACAAATACGCTGGAAAAATATCATGACCTAATCCTAATAAGCACTAATGATTAAAGATAAGCAAATACAATAAGCTGGAAAGCAGTAAAAAGCACTTAAGGACAGTAGACACAAACATAGATTCTAGGACATTTAACCAACTTAAAGCTAGGATTGAGAACAATTAAGCACTACTAATAAGCTAACAAGCCCAAACATATAAAGAATGAACACTAATAAGCATATAAAAGCAAGTATTAAGCAAATAAGTATAAGCTAGGAGCTAGAAAAAGCAAAGAGAAAAAGCTGTTTAACTATGTTTTTGGTTTTTTCAAGTTTTTATAAATGCTAAAATGCTAAATGCAACCCTAATTATAAGCTAGTAAATGTTGGGAATTATGATTTCCTGACTTAGTACCGCTAGTTATAATAGAAAGTACTGACAGTTATAGTTTGAACTGTTAGTATTAGTTTGTACCGCCAGTACAAAATAGTTAGTACCGTTTAAGAGATATTCATGAGCTATTATAGGAAAAGATATGCATTATCTTTTATGTGTTTTGTAAGTCTGTTAGGGTTTATCCTTGGTGTATAAAAGGAACCCTACGACATTAGAGAATAGACATCTCTCACCAAAAAGCAATCTCATAGTTAGTAATCTCTAATCATTTTAGCAGATCAATACAAAAGTTTAGTTATTAATATTCATTGTTCTTCTTAGCATTATAAGTTAGTTTCTGCATAACTTATTGTGTTCATAGGCATTGTTTCTCCTGTAGTTAGTATGGAACTATCCATATTGGCTACAACCCTTAACATGCTAGAAAGATCTATATTGAATTGGGATCTACAAGTGGTATCAGAGCTTGTAGAGAAACTCTGAGTAAGAAGAACTAAAACCCACCAGTTATAACCTCTACCTTACAAATCTATTCAATGGCTGGATCAGATGATGAAATTCCACCACCACCACCACTACAAACACAAACACCAACACAACAAGCCCCTCACACTATTGATTCGCAAGTTATAGCATACACTTATATAGCAACCCTAATACAGATCCTAACCGAATGCCCTTGACCAAGGCAAAAGGTCAAATTCCACAAAAGGATAAAATACACAAGATAGAATCAATGATAAAAAGATTCCGGAAGAGATATTCCCGGGTCGTATGTCCCAACGAGGCTGCAATTGAATTGGTTAATAAACTTGGAAACAAGATCTTCCCAAGTAAGAATAGAACCGAGGGGTTTCTTTTTTCGAGCCAAATACATGCTCCCCCCATAGAAAATGGAAAAAGCATAACTTAATTGACGAATAAGGCACATCTTATACTATAAATCATGAAGTATCTTTAAAACCAACTAGATGTGAGCAAGAAGGAACTTTTTCTCAAATCCGTAAAATTGTTTTGAAGTTACAAGATTTAGAAGACCATGTTTAAGCTCAAAATTCTCCGCGAGAATAGCAGGAATAACGATAGCATCTCCGTAACCCTCGGTAGGATGCTTGGACAGTAATTACCGCCAAAGTACGGTTTATGATCGCCCATGCGTAACTACGAAGAGTCACTTCAGAGAAAACGGTTCTGTCTCTTTGCCTTGGAACGTCTAACGATAAGATGTTCGGAGTCGTGGAGAGATTCTGACAATTAATTCTAAGAAGAGCTGTTGCGCATTCACTAAAAAATAAAATTAAGATAAATAAAATGGAATAATATTTTGTACCGAAATCAAAACAAAGTTTAGCAGGTGCTCACTAAAAACGCACAAAGAAGCGGATGAGCGGGTAAGCGCGAAGCGTTTTAAAAACCTTATCCTTTCGGGTCGAAGTTCGTAGGATCAACCCTCCTTAAACCTCTCTTAAAGTTTGTAATCTAAAAGTGAGCCGATTTCACAAGTGACACAACGGTTGTTTTTGTTGTTTTTTAATTTATTTTTTTGGTTTTCTTAAAATACTTTAGGAAAAGTATTTTTGGTTTTATGAAAATAAATCGAGAAAAATATTTTTGTATTTTTTTTAGTTTTATATAAAAGAAAATAATAAAATGATAACTTCACGAGGAAGGGTCTTCAAAACACTAATCCTCAAACTTCAACGCGATATTCGATACACACCTCCCCGGCAATGACGCCAAAAACTTGATACGAGCAAAATTAACATATAAAATATATATATTATATATATATATAATAAATATATATATATAGTATATATATATAGTATATATATATATAGAATAGTAAAATATAACTAGAATACCAATTATCAATAATAATAGTAATAGAAAGTATTTCCGTAAGAAATGAAAACACTTTAGAAAAAAAGTGATGACCAATAATATCCGGAGTCGTATCCCGACGAAGCCGTGAAATTGAGAATCGGTTAAGTTCGTGATCGCGTGATTTGAATAGACAATATTTGATTTGGATTCTATTTCTATTTATGAAATGCAAAAACAATTAAAGGCAAGCAAACAAATAAGGAAACTAAGGATTTAAGCTAAAAACGATAACGGGAATTCTAAAACGCGACTTAAAACCTAAATTATCAAATTTAAACCTTAAAAATGAAAATTTAATTTTTAAAAGTCCTAAATGATTAAAAATAATTTTAGAAAAAAGAATTAAATTTTTTTCACTTTAATTTAATTTTTTATGAATTAAAAACTATTTTAATCTAGAAAATTAATTAAAAATATGAAACTAATTTATAAAAATCTGGAAAAATTACTAAAAGTACTTAAGACTAATACTAAGATAATGGTATAAAGAAAATTCCAATAAGCTCTTGCAATAAGCTGCTAAACAGTTGAAAAAGCTTCTAAGCTTAAACTGAAAAACAACCCTTAAATACCAAGTGGCCCAAGGGTCTAACAGAAAAGACCTAAGGGCGCAATGGTAAGAGTGTGTGTGTGAAGGAGAGGTCACAGGTTCAAGTCTTGGACCTATCATTTTTGCTAAAATATTTTTTATTTGATTTTCTTTTTGAAACTTTAATAAAGCAAGCTAAACTAAGCAAATTTAACAAATGGAATTTTGACTGAAACTCACTAATAAGCTAGAATAAGCTAGCTTAAAAGTGACAGAATAAAAAAACTTACTAAAGGTTTTTAAGCTAAACTATGTTGATTTAGACTTAATAAGCTAATGAAAAGCAAATAAGCTAAAAAATAGACAACTACCTAGACCTAATAAGCAACTATGACTAGAATTAATCTAACAAAATGAGCTGAAAAGCTCTTAAAAGCTGAAATGCATTCTGACTTAAACAATCAGCTTTAAAGAACAAATGACCAACTTTAGGCTATTGTTTGAGAACAATTAAGCTCTTTGTAATAAGATAGAAACGAAAAACATGATTAAATAAACATCCAAGGAACATATGAAAACAAGATTTGAGAAAATTGGTTCAGAAAATAACTAGAAAAAGCAATTTGAAAATGACAAGTTTACTACTAAACTATGTTTTTGGATTTTTTAAGTTTGAAAGACTACTTGTAGCCCTAAAGTTAAGCTAGAATAACAGTTTAAAAACCAATCACAATGTAGACAACAAGATCAACGCTTGATACTAATGAGCTTATATTAACAATTTTATATCCTTAAACAAGCTTAAAACTAACCATAAAATTTGCTATAATAAACTTGAATTAAAAAACTTTGCAAATAGACATTAGAAATTTTGACGATTTTTTTAACTAAAACACACATGACAAATGCAGACTTAAACAAGATCTATTCTACTGCATAATGGACCATAAACAAACATGCCAATAACACCAATTAGCTACTAATGAAGATCTAAGAACATGAGCTATAAAATTTCTCACATATTCCAACAACTTATATAAGACAACCTAAAACTTAGATCCTAATCTTAACAACAATAAGAAACTAACTTTAGATACTGAATTTTTCAGCATGTAAAAGTGACTTAAAAACCAAAAGTGACTTTGGCAGCACTAACATATGTTAGTGCTGCTTGTGCCAAACACCCCTTTAGAAACTGATTTCTCATTTTTTAAACTACAAAAGATTGGTTAATAGCGAAAAAGAAATTATAAAAACATATACAATATCAAGCAAATGAATAACAATTAATCATTAACTAATATGGAATAAGTCATCTATAACAGATTAAATAAGCTAAACATTATCAAGCCTAAATAAAAGGTAAAAATGAGAAAATAGAAACAAGTAAACCAAGATGATCCCAGCTAAACAGGACTTAAAAGCTCTAAGATCTTAAATCAACAAGCACCAGCTTCTTTAAAACAAGCGGAATTGTCCTAAAACCCATCCATTTCAGTCATAACTTCCAAAACAATAAGCTAAGGTATTTTGAGTGATTTTTGGTGAGTGACTTATTCAGTTTAGCTTAAAACAAGCTAAACTGAATATGAACTAGCTTAATAGGTAATTAGGAGCTTAATAAGCTTATAAAGTGAAATCCAAAAACATGTTTATGATTTAAGAATACAAGTAAGATAAAGTTTGAAAAAGGAAATTACAATTTTATTAATGATAAAAGTAGTTACAATGCTTTGAAAGGAAAATACAGTTATTAAAATGACAATAAGCTAAAAGTTACACTATTAAGCTAAAAAAACTACTAAACTAGTGGGGGTGGGGGGGGGGGGGGGGGGGGGGGGGGGGGGGGGGGGTGTCTAGACATCTTCATCTGTGTGAGATGACTCCTATTATAGTGAGGATGAAGGAGTCCGATCAAGAACCCTAGGAGCTTTCGCAAGCCTTCAATCTCGTCCATCCAAACAAAACGCCTTAAATTAAACAATCTCACCCATGATTTCATACCCAACGCTAATCCACCCAATCATTGGCCTTAGATTGCCAGTATGTCCATTCGTTGGTGTCAGACTTGTCAGGTGAAGGCTATGTGGTTTTAGTGATAGGGATAAGCTATATAATTGTAGTGACAGAGACGCCTGCAACGCGCTTATTTTGCACGTATTATGTTAGCATAGGTTAGGCCCAGTAATCATGTCGAGGAGACACTTATAGATTATGTTAACATAAGCTATGCTTTGTAATCGTGTCGACATAGATACTTATTATTTATTATGTGAACAAAACTAAAGCTTTGTGTTGATAAAATATAATGCCTAAAAACATTAATAATATTTTTTCACATCTTTACGTTTTGATAATCACAAAATATAAAAACGTTCAACGTAAACAAGTATTTAGTAGTAAATTCTCATTTCATCAATTACATCACTTAAATGTATGTATAAATAAATGCTTAATGTATTTTATGATCAAAGGAAATTTTTATTCAACTACAGACTTTTATAAAACGTTGTAAACATTTTTAATAAACATCACAAAATATTTTCTACATTTAAAAGATATGTTTTATTCAAAATAAACATTTTGAATTTTAAATTTTCGAACCTAAAACGGCTAGAAAAAGTCCCTTAAACACCTCCCCTGAATAGGAAAAAAAGAGGAGCATCTGAAAATGGGCGCCCCCCTTAATTATAAGAGGGTCGGCACCCTATTTAAGGGGACCAGCCATAGACTCCGCTCCTCTAGTTTTCCCTATAAATACTGGACTATTCCTTAATATTTTTCTCACGTTTTGCACTCATTCTTTCTATTCTAAAATAGCCCACACATCTCTCTAAATCCTTTGATCATTTAATCATAAAGCTTTGTTTTCAAGTGATCCAAACTCAATTCCTCAAGTGCAAGAGAAGAATACTTCCATCATTAATTAAAGAAGTATTACAACCCAAGTATACATTGCAATCTTATTGCATCCATACTATATCTTGTAAATCATTTGTAAATCTTATAAAGTTATGTAGTTATAAGATTTTAGTAATTGTTGTAAGTATAGTTGGATCTTGGTGATCTTTTCTAGTAGTGTTAGTTAGTTGTGACATAAGTAGTGTGGTGAGGACAAGTAGTGAAGGTGTGAAGTTGTGAAGTTATGAAGGTGTGAAGAAGTTATGTAGTTGTGTTCAAGGTGTGAAGCTAAGTTGTGTAGTAAAGTTGTGAAGTAATCGTGAAGTTGTGAAGTAGTGAACAAATTGTGAAGTTGTGTTGTGATAGATTAGTTCTAGCTAAGATTAGAACTCGACATCTAGCTTAGTGTCAGAAATAGATATAAGCAACATTGTGTACGATTTTCTCCGCCATAAAGGAGCTTGTTGACATAGTGAAGAAAACTCTCGAGTTAGGTGCTCGGGGAGTGGAGTAGGCCGAAGAGGAGCTTCGTAACCGAACCACTATAAATCCTTGTGGTTTGATCTCTCCAACTCTTATCTTTTATTTGCTTCTACTTATTTATATTGTTCATATTATGTAGGTTTTGAATTCGCAAAAAGTCGAATCTAAGTTTTTATAAACAAACATACATATTAAATTAAAAAGCGGTAAACTATTCAACCCCCCTTCTAGTTTTCCATAATTGGTATCAAGTGCCACGCTAAACAAGATTTTTAAAATAAATTATATTTTAAAACTTGAATCGATCTATGCAAAGACCACCACTATTTGAAAGTGATGGATTTATTTATTGGAAAAATAGATTCGAAACTTATGTGAAGTCAAAAGATCTAGATCTTTGGCATGTTATTACCGATGGTGATTTTCCTCCTATTCAATTTAATCCCGAACTAAAAAGGATGAAATTGTATCTTTTCATAAACAAGATGATGATCTTAAAAAGAAACTTGCAAAAAATAATGAAGCTAAAATGGTAATTTATAATGCTTTGCCACGTAAAGAATCCGAAAGAATTTTTATGTGTCAAACCGCAAAAGAAATTTGGGATACTTTACTAATCACTCATCAAGGTAATAATCAAGTCAAAGCTAACAAAATAGATCTCCTTGTTCAACAATATGAACAATTTATGATTCCGGAAGAGGAATCAATAGATAATGCCTTTTTCAAAAGATTTCAAAGCCTTGTTCTTGTCTTTTCATGTGTCAAAATGCAGTAGTAAATAGTGTTTGGTCATTTGAGTTT